>CATPAB010000033.1:0-187000 GCA_954870475.1 Euphrasia confusa | reverse complement strand
TTAAAATAAAGTCTCACAAAGCCTTTATATAGGCAAACCTAAAAAGTGAAGGAAAAGGAGTATCTTGGACAAAAAGTCACGCCAAAAAAGGAAAAAAGACTAAAATTTCCGCACACAAGGAGTCCGGCCACAAATTGGGATTTCTACCTATCCCGCATATCATCCCGAGGTTAATGCAAAGGGCTTGGGTCGATCCTCGGGTTGATCCTCGGGTTCCACAGAATTGGGATTTTCCACAGAATTGGGATTTCTGCCTATCCCGCATATCATCCCGAGGTTAGTGCAAAGGGCCTGGGTCGATCCTCGGGTTGATCCTCGACTCTTGTCTGACCTCCGTTCCGGCGTCCCCTTCGTCATTCTAGCCCGACAACGAACATCTTGTCTCTTCGACGGAACTCGGGCCGCATCACTAATGGTGTCAAAATGGCTATTCGGAACCCAAAACTTTGACATCAAAAAACGGACGAACTTGGTGTATTTAGAGTAATGAGTTAAAAAGTGTAAAAGTTCTCGATAAAACTTCATTCAAACGATATGGATCAATCTTTCTAGTAGTAATGGTGTCAAAATGGCTATTCGGAACCCAAAACTTTGACTTCAAAAAATGGACGATCTTGGTGTATTTAGAGTAATGAGTTAAAAAGGGTAAAAGTTCTCGATAAAACTTCATTCAAACGATATGGATCAATCTTTCTAGTAGTAATGGTGTCAAAATGGCTATTCGGAACCCAAAACTTTGACTTCAAAAAACGGACGAACTTGGTGTATTTAGAGTAATGAGTTAAAATGCGAAAAAGTTCTCGATAAAACTTCATTCAAACGATATGGATCAATCTTTCTAGTAGTAATGGTGTCAAAATGGCTATTCGGAACCCAAAACTTTGACATCAAAAAACGGACGAACTTGGTGTATTTAGAGTAATGAGTTAAAAAGCGTAAAAGTTCTCGATAAAACTTCATTCAAACGATATGGATCAATATTTCTAGTAGTAATGGTGTCAAAATGGCTTTTCGGAACCCAAAACTTTGACATCAAAAAATGGACGAACTTGGTGTATTTAGAGTAATGAGTTAAAAAGCATAAAATTTCTCGATAAAACTTCATTCAAACGTAATGGATCAATCTTTCTAGTAGTAATGGTGTCAAAATGATTATTCGGAACCCAAAACTTTGACATCAAAAAACGGACGAACTTGTTGTATTTAGAGTAATGAGTTAAAAAGTGTAAAAGTTCTCGATAAAACTTCATTCAAACGATATGGATCAATCTTTCTAGTAGTAATGGTGTCAAAATGGCTATTCGGAACCCAAAACTTTGACTTCAAAAAATGGACGATCTTGGTGTATTTAGAGTAATGAGTTAAAAAGGGTAAAAGTTCTCGATAAAACTTCATTCAAACGATATGGATCAATCTTTCTAGTAGTAATGGTGTCAAAATGGCTATTCGGAACCCAAAACTTTGACATCAAAAAACGGACGAACTTGGTGTATATAGAGTAATGAGTTAAAAAGGGTAAAAGTTCTCGATAAAACTTCATTCAAACGATATGGATCAATCTTTCTAGTAGTAATGGTGTCAAAATGGCTATTCGGAACCCAAAACTTTGACTTCAAAAAACGGACGAACTTGGTGTATATAGAGTAATGAGTTAAAAAGCGTAAAAGTTCTCGATAAAAACTTCATTCAAACGATATGGATAATTCTTTCTAGTAGTAATGGTGTCAAAATGGCTATTCGGAACCCAAAACTTTGACATCAAAAAACGGACGAACTTGGTGTATTTAGAGTAATGAGTTAAAAAGCGTAAAAGTTCTCGATAAAACTTCATTCAAACGATATAGATCAATCTTTCTAGTAGTAATGGTGTCAAAATGGCTATTCGGAACCCAAAACTTTGACTTCAAAAAATTGACGATCTTGGTGTATTTAGAGTAATGAGTTAAAAAGGGTAAAAGTTCTCGATAAAACTTCATTCAAACGATATGGATCAATCTTTCTAGTAGTAATGGTGTCAAAATGGCTATTCGGAACCCAAAACTTTGACTTCAAAAAACGGACAAACTTGGTGTATTTAGAGTAATGAGTTAAAATGCGTAAAAGTTCTCGATAAAACTTCATTCAAACGATATGGATCAATCTTTCTAGTAGTAATGGTGTCAAAATGGCTATTCGGAACCCAAAACTTTGACATCAAAAAACGGATGAACTTGGTGTATATAGAGTAATGAGTTAAAAGGCGTAAAAGTTCTCGATAAAACTTCATTCAAACGATATGGATAATTCTTTCTAGTAGTAATGGTGTCAAAATGGCTATTCGGAACCCAAAACTTTGACATCAAAAAACGGACGAACTTGGTGTATTTAGAGTAATGAGTTAAAAAGCGTAAAAGTTCTCGATAAAACTTCATTCAAACGATATAGATCAATCTTTCTAGTAGTAATGGTGTCAAAATGGCTATTCGGAACCCAAAACTTTGACATCAAAAAACGGAATAACTTGGTGTATTTAGAGTAATGAGTTAAAAAGCGTAAAAGTTCTCGATAAAACTTCATTCAAACAATATGGATCAATCTTTCTAGTAGTAATGGTGTCAAAATGGCTATTCGGAACCCAAAACTTTGACATCAAAAAACGGATGAACTTGGTGTATATAGAGTAATGAGTTAAAAGGCGTAAAAGTTCTCGATAAAACTTCATTCAAACGATATGGATCAATCTTTCTAGTAGTAATGGTGTCAAAATGGCTATTCGGAACCCAAAACTTTGACTTCAAAAAATGGACGATCTTGGTGTATTTAGAGTAATGAGTTAAAAAGGGTAAAAGTTCTCGATAAAACTTCATTCAAACGATATGGATCAATCTTTCTAGTAGTAATGGTGTCAAAATGGCTATTCGGAACCCAAAACTTTGACTTCAAAAAACGGACGAACTTGGTGTATTTAGAGTAATGAGTTAAAATGCAAAAAAGTTCTCGATAAAACTTCATTCAAACGATATGGATCAATCTTTCTAGTAGTAATGGTGTCATAATGGCTATTCGGAACCCAAAACTTTGACATCAAAAAACGGACGAACTTGGTGTATTTAGAGTAATGAGTTAAAAAGCGTAAAAGTTCTCGATAAAACTTCATTCAAACGATATGGATCAATCTTTCTAGTAGTAATGGTGTCAAAATGGCTTTTCGGAACCCAAAACTTTGACATCAAAAAATGGACGAACTTGGTGTATTTAGAGTAATGAGTTAAAAAGCATAAAATTTCTCGATAAAACTTCATTCAAACGTAATGGATCAATCTTTCTAGTAGTAATGGTGTCAAAATGGTTATTCGGAACCCAAAACTTTGACATCAAAAAACGGACGAACTTGTTGTATTTAGAGTAATGAGTTAAAAAGTGTAAAAGTTCTCGATAAAACTTCATTCAAACGATATGGATCAATCTTTCTAGTAGTAATGGTGTCAAAATGGCTATTCGGAACCCAAAACTTTGACTTCAAAAAATGGACGATCTTGGTGTATTTAGAGTAATGAGTTAAAAAGGGTAAAAGTTCTCGATAAAACTTCATTCAAACGATATGGATCAATCTTTCTAGTAGTAATGGTGTCAAAATGGCTATTCGGAACCCAAAACTTTGACTTCAAAAAACGGACGAACTTGGTGTATTTAGAGTAATGAGTTAAAATGCGAAAAAGTTCTCGATAAAACTTCATTCAAACGATATGGATCAATCTTTATAGTAGTAATGGTGTCAAAATGGCTATTCGGAACCCAAAACTTTGACATCAAAAAACGGACGAACTTGGTGTATTTAGAGTAATGAGTTAAAAAGCGTAAAAGTTCTCGATAAAACTTCATTCAAACGATATGGATCAATCTTTCTAGTAGTAATGGTGTCAAAATGGCTTTTCGGAACCCAAAACTTTGACATCAAAAAATGGACGAACTTGGTGTATTTTGAGTAATGAGTTAAAAAGCATAAAATTTCTCGATAAAACTTCATTCAAACGTAATGGATCAATCTTTCTAGTAGTAATGGTGTCAAAATGGTTATTCGGAACCCAAAACTTTGACATCAAAAAACGGACGAACTTGTTGTATTTAGAGTAATGAGTTAAAAAGTGTAAAAGTTCTCGATAAAACTTCATTCAAACGATATGGATCAATCTTTCTAGTAGTAATGGTGTCAAAATGGCTATACGGAACCCAAAACTTTGACTTCAAAAAATGGACGATCTTGGTGTATTTAGAGTAATGAGTTAAAAAGGGTAAAAGTTCTCGATAAAACTTCATTCAAACGATATGGATCAATCTTTCTAGTAGTAATGGTGTCAAAATGGCTATTCAGAACCCAAAACTTTGACATCAAAAAACGGACGAACTTGGTGTATATAGAGTAATGAGTTAAAAAGGGTAAAAGTTCTCGATAAAACTTCATTCAAACGATATGGATCAATCTTTCTAGTAGTAATGGTGTCAAAATGGCTATTCGGAACCCAAAACTTTGACTTCAAAAAACGGACGAACTTGGTGTATATAGAGTAATGAGTTAAAAAGCGTAAAAGTTCTCGATAAAACTTCATTCAAACGATATGGATAATTCTTTCTAGTAGTAATGGTGTCAAAATGGCTATTCGGAACCCAAAACTTTGACATCAAAAAACGGACGAACTTGGTGTATTTAGAGTAATGAGTTAAAAAGCGTAAAAGTTCTCGATAAAACTTCATTCAAACGATATAGATCAATCTTTCTAGTAGTAATGGTGTCAAAATGGCTATTCGGAACCCAAAACTTTGACTTCAAAAAATTGACGATCTTGGTGTATTTAGAGTAATGAGTTAAAAAGGGTAAAAGTTCTCGATAAAACTTCATTCAAACGATATGGATCAATCTTTCTAGTAGTAATGGTGTCAAAATGGCTATTCGGAACCCAAAACTTTGACTTCAAAAAACGGACAAACTTGGTGTATTTAGAGTAATGAGTTAAAATGCGTAAAAGTTCTCGATAAAACTTCATTCAAACGATATGGATCAATCTTTCTAGTAGTAATGGTGTCAAAATGGCTATTCGGAACCCAAAACTTTGACATCAAAAAACGGATGAACTTGGTGTATATAGAGTAATGAGTTAAAAGGCGTAAAAGTTCTCGATAAAACTTCATTCAAACGATATGGATAATTCTTTCTAGTAGTAATGGTGTCAAAATGGCTATTCGGAACCCAAAACTTTGACATCAAAAAACGGACGAACTTGGTGTATTTAGAGTAATGAGTTAAAAAGCGTAAAAGTTCTCGATAAAACTTCATTCAAACGATATAGATCAATCTTTCTAGTAGTAATGGTGTCAAAATGGCTATTCGGAACCCAAAACTTTGACATCAAAAAACGGAATAACTTGGTGTATTTAGAGTAATGAGTTAAAAAGCGTAAAAGTTCTCGATAAAACTTCATTCAAACAATATGGATCAATCTTTCTAGTAGTAATGGTGTCAAAATGGCTATTCGGAACCCAATACTTTGACATCAAAAAACGGATGAACTTGGTGTATATAGAGTAATGAGTTAAAAGGCGTAAAAGTTCTCGATAAAACTTCATTCAAACGATATGGATCAATCTTTCTAGTAGTAATGGTGTCAAAATGGCTATTCGGAACCCAAAACTTTGACTTCAAAAAATGGACGATCTTGGTGTATTTAGAGTAATGAGTTAAAAAGGGTAAAAGTTCTCGATAAAACTTCATTCAAACGATATGGATCAATCTTTCTAGTAGTAATGGTGTCAAAATGGCTATTCGGAACCCAAAACTTTGACTTCAAAAAACGGACGAACTTGGTGTATTTAGAGTAATGAGTTAAAATGCGAAAAAGTTCTCGATAAAACTTCATTCAAACGATATGGATCAATCTTTCTAGTAGTAATGGTGTCATAATGGCTATTCGGAACCCAAAACTTTGACATCAAAAAACGGACGAACTTGGTGTATTTAGAGTAATGAGTTAAAAAGCGTAAAAGTTCTCGATAAAACTTCATTCAAACGATATGGATCAATCTTTCTAGTAGTAATGGTGTCAAAATGGCTTTTCGGAACCCAAAACTTTGACATCAAAAAATGGACGAACTTGGTGTATTTAGAGTAATGAGTTAAAAAGCATAAAATTTCTCGATAAAACTTCATTCAAACGTAATGGATCAATCTTTCTAGTAGTAATGGTGTCAAAATGGTTATTCGGAACCCAAAACTTTGACATCAAAAAACGGACGAACTTGTTGTATTTAGAGTAATGAGTTAAAAAGTGTAAAAGTTCTCGATAAAACTTCATTCAAACGATATGGATCAATCTTTCTAGTAGTAATGGTGTCAAAATGGCTATTCGGAACCCAAAACTTTGACTTCAAAAAATGGACGATCTTGGTGTATTTAGAGTAATGAGTTAAAAAGGGTAAAAGTTCTCGATAAAACTTCATTCAAACGATATGGATCAATCTTTCTAGTAGTAATGGTGTCAAAATGGCTATTCGGAACCCAAAACTTTGACTTCAAAAAACGGACGAACTTGGTGTATTTAGAGTAATGAGTTAAAATGCGAAAAAGTTCTCGATAAAACTTCATTCAAACGATATGGATCAATCTTTCTAGTAGTAATGGTGTCAAAATGGCTATTCGGAACCCAAAACTTTGACTTCAAAAAATGGACGATCTTGGTGTATTTAGAGTAATGAGTTAAAAAGGGTAAAAGTTCTCGATAAAACTTCATTCAAACGATATGGATCAATCTTTCTAGTAGTAATGGTGTCAAAATGGCTATTCGGAACCCAAAACTTTGACATCAAAAAACGGACGAACTTGGTGTATATAGAGTAATGAGTTAAAAAGGGTAAAAGTTCTCGATAAAACTTCATTCAAACGATATGGATCAATCTTTCTAGTAGTAATGGTGTCAAAATGGCTATTCGGAACCCAAAACTTTGACTTCAAAAAACGGACGAACTTGGTGTATATAGAGTAATGAGTTAAAAAGCGTAAAAGTTCTCGATAAAACTTCATTCAAACGATATGGATAATTCTTTCTAGTAGTAATGGTGTCAAAATGGCTATTCGGAACCCAAAACTTTGACATCAAAAAACGGACGAACTTGGTGTATTTAGAGTAATGAGTTAAAAAGCGTAAAAGTTCTCGATAAAACTTCATTCAAACGATATAGATCAATCTTTCTAGTAGTAATGGTGTCAAAATGGCTATTCGGAACCCAAAACTTTGACTTCAAAGAATTGACGATCTTGGTGTATTTAGAGTAATGAGTTAAAAAGGGTAAAAGTTCTCGATAAAACTTCATTCAAACGATATGGATCAATCTTTCTAGTAGTAATGGTGTCAAAATGGCTATTCGGAACCCAAAACTTTGACTTCAAAAAACGGACAAACTTGGTGTATTTAGAGTAATGAGTTAAAATGCGTAAAAGTTCTCGATAAAACTTCATTCAAACGATATGGATCAATCTTTCTAGTAGTAATGGTGTCAAAATGGCTATTCGGAACCCAAAACTTTGACATCAAAAAACGGATGAACTTGGTGTATATAGAGTAATGAGTTAAAAGGCGTAAAAGTTCTCGATAAAACTTCATTCAAACGATATGGATAATTCTTTCTAGTAGTAATGGTGTCAAAATGGCTATTCGGAACCCAAAACTTTGACATCAAAAAACGGACGAACTTGGTGTATTTAGAGTAATGAGTTAAAAAGCGTAAAAGTTCTCGATAAAACTTCATTCAAACGATATAGATCAATCTTTCTAGTAGTAATGGTGTCAAAATGGCTATTCGGAACCCAAAACTTTGACATCAAAAAACGGAATAACTTGGTGTATTTAGAGTAATGAGTTAAAAAGCGTAAAAGTTCTCGATAAAACTTCATTCAAACAATATGGATCAATCTTTCTAGTAGTAATGGTGTCAAAATGGCTATTCGGAACCCAAAACTTTGACATCAAAAAACGGATGAACTTGGTGTATATAGAGTAATGAGTTAAAAGGCGTAAAAGTTCTCGATAAAACTTCATTCAAACGATATGGATAATTCTTTCTAATAGTAATGGTGTCAAAATGGCTATTCGGAACCCAAAACTTTGACATCAAAAAACGGACGAACGTGGTGTATTTAGAGTAATGAGTTAAAAAGCGTAAAAGTTCTCGATAAAACTTCATTCAAACGATATAGATCAATCTTTCTAGTAGTAATGGTGTCAAAATGGCTATTCGGAACCCAAAACTTTGACATCAAAAAACGGAATAACTTGGTGTATTTAGAGTAATGAGTTAAAAAGCGTAAAAGTTCTCGATAAAACTTCATTCAAACAATATGGATCAATCTTTCTAGTAGTAATGGTGTCAAAATGGCTATTCGGAACCCAAAACTTTGACATCAAAAAACGGATGAACTTGGTGTATATAGAGTAATGAGTTAAAAGGCGTAAAAGTTCTCGATAAAACTTCATTCAAACGATATGGATAATTCTTTCTAATAGTAATGGTGTCAAAATGGCTATTCGGAACCCAAAACTTTGACATCAAAAAACGGACGAACGTGGTGTATTTAGAGTAATGAGTTAAAAAGCGTAAAAGTTCTCGATAAAACTTCATTCAAACGATATGGATCAATCTTTCTAGTAGTAATGGTGTCAAAATGGCTTTTCGGAACCCAAAACTTTGACTTCAAAAAATGGACGATCTTGGTGTATTTAGAGTAATGAGTTAAAAAGCATAAAATTTCTCGATAAAACTTCATTCAAACGTAATGGATCAATCTTTCTAGTAGTAATGGTGTCAAAATGGTTATTCGGAACCCAAAACTTTGACATCAAAAAACGGACGAACTTGTTGTATTTAGAGTAATGAGTTAAAAAGTGTAAAAGTTCTCGATAAAACTTCATTCAAACGTAATGGATCAATCTTTCTAGTAGTAATGGTGTCAAAATGGTTATTCGGAACCCAAAACTTTGACATCAAAAAACGGACGAACTTGTTGTATTTAGAGTAATGAGTTAAAAAGTGTAAAAGTTCTCGATAAAACCTCATTCAAACGATATGGATCAATCTTTCTAGTAGTAATGGTGTCAAAATGGCTATTCGGAACCCAAAACTTTGACTTCAAAAAATGGACGATCTTGGTGTATTTAGAGTAATGAGTTAAAAAGGGTAAAAGTTCTCGATAAAACTTCATTCAAACGATATGGATCAATCTTTCTAGTAGTAATGGTGTCAAAATGGCTATTCGGAACCCAAAACTTTGACTTCAAAAAACGGACGAACTTGGTGTATTTAGAGTAATGAGTTAAAATGCGAAAAAGTTCTCGATAAAACTTCATTCAAACGATATGGATCAATCTTTCTAGTAGTAATGGTGTCAAAATGGCTATTCGGAACCCAAAACTTTGACATCAAAAAACGGACGAACTTGGTGTATTTAGAGTAATGAGTTAAAAAGCGTAAAAGTTCTCGATAAAACTTCATTCAAACGATATGGATCAATCTTTCTAGTAGTAATGGTGTCAAAATGGCTTTTCGGAACCCAAAACTTTGACATCAAAAAATGGACGAACTTGGTGTATTTAGAGTAATGAGTTAAAAAGCATAAAATTTCTCGATAAAACTTCATTCAAACGTAATGGATCAATCTTTCTAGTAGTAATGGTGTCAAAATGGTTATTCGGAACCCAAAACTTTGACATCAAAAAACGGACGAACTTGTTGTATTTAGAGTAATGAGTTAAAAAGTGTAAAAGTTCTCGATAAAACTTCATTCAAACGATATGGATCAATCTTTCTAGTAGTAATGGTGTCAAAATGGCTATTCGGAACCCAAAACTTTGACTTCAAAAAATGGACGATCTTGGTGTATTTAGAGTAATGAGTTAAAAAGGGTAAAAGTTCTCGATAAAACTTCATTCAAACGACATGGATCAATCTTTCTAGTAGTAATGGTGTCAAAATGGCTATTCGGAACCCAAAACTTTGACATCAAAAAACGGACGAACTTGGTGTATATAGAGTAATGAGTTAAAAAGGGTAAAAGTTCTCGATAAAACTTCATTCAAACGATATGGATCAATCTTTCTAGTAGTAATGGTGTCAAAATGGCCATTCGGAACCCAAAACTTTGACTTCAAAAAACGGACGAACCTTGTGTATATAGAGTAATGAGTTAAAAAGCGTAAAAGTTCTCGATAAAACTTCATTCAAACGATATGGATAATTCTTTCTAGTAGTAATGGTGTCAAAATGGCTATTCGGAACCCAAAACTTTGACATCAAAAAACGGACGAACTTGGTGTATTTAGAGTAATGAGTTAAAAAGCGTAAAAGTTCTCGATAAAACTTCATTCAAACGATATAGATCAATCTTTCTAGTAGTAATGGTGTCAAAATGGCTATTCGGAACCCAAAACTTTGACTTCAAAAAATTGACGATCTTGGTGTATTTAGAGTAATGAGTTAAAAAGGGTAAAAGTTCTCGATAAAACTTCATTCAAACGATATGGATCAATCTTTCTAGTAGTAATGGTGTCAAAATGGCTATTCGGAACCCAAAACTTTGACTTCAAAAAACGGACAAACTTGGTGTATTTAGAGTAATGAGTTAAAATGCGTAAAAGTTCTCGATAAAACTTCATTCAAACGATATGGATCAATCTTTCTAGTAGTAATGGTGTCAAAATGGCTATTCGGAACCCAAAACTTTGACATCAAAAAACGGATGAACTTGGTGTATATAGAGTAATGAGTTAAAAGGCGTAAAAGTTCTCGATAAAACTTCATTCAAACGATATGGATAATTCTTTCTAGTAGTAATGGTGTCAAAATGGCTATTCGGAACCCAAAACTTTGACATCAAAAAACGGACGAACTTGGTGTATTTAGAGTAATGAGTTAAAAAGCGTAAAAGTTCTCGATAAAACTTCATTCAAACGATATGGATCAATCTTTCTAGTAGTAATGGTGTCAAAATGGCTATTCGGAACCCAAAACTTTGACATCAAAAAACGGAATAACTTGGTGTATTTAGAGTAATGAGTTAAAAAGCGTAAAAGTTCTCGATAAAACTTCATTCAAACAATATGGATCAATCTTTCTAGTAGTAATGGTGTCAAAATGGCTATTCGGAACCCAAAACTTTGACATCAAAAAACGGATGAACTTGGTGTATATAGATTAATGAGTTAAAAGGCGTAAAAGTTCTCGATAAAACTTCATTCAAACGATATGGATAATTCTTTCTAATAGTAATGGTGTCAAAATGGCTATTCGGAACCCAAAACTTTGACATCAAAAAACGGACGAACGTGGTGTATTTAGAGTAATGAGTTAAAAAGCGTAAAAGTTCTCGATAAAACTTCATTCAAACGATATGGATCAATCTTTCTAGTAGTAATGGTGTCAAAATGGCTTTTCGGAACCCAAAACTTTGACTTCAAAAAATGGACGATCTTGGTGTATTTAGAGTAATGAGTTAAAAAGCATAAAATTTCTCGATAAAACTTCATTCAAACGTAATGGATCAATCTTTCTAGTAGTAATGGTGTCAAAATGGTTATTCGGAACCCAAAACTTTGACATCAAAAAACGGACGAACTTGTTGTATTTAGAGTAATGAGTTAAAAAGTGTAAAAGTTCTCGATAAAACCTCATTCAAACGATATGGATCAATCTTTCTAGTAGTAATGGTGTCAAAATGGCTATTCGGAACCCAAAACTTTGACATCAAAAAACGGACGAACTTGGTGTATATAGAGTAATGAGTTAAAAGGCGTAAAAGTTCTCGATAAAACTTCATTCAAACGATATGGATCAATCTTTCTAGTAGTAATGGTGTCAAAATGGCTATTCGGAACCCAAAACTTTTGTTGGAGTTGTGTACTTAATGTCTAGATTTAAGTAACGGTAAACTCCCCGTCATAGCATTTAATCTATTAAATTAACGGACAATTGTTTTGCTTTTAATTACTTGATAATTAAATAAATGCAAACCATGGTTCTGGATTTTATACGTTGTAGTTAGTATGGTGTGCATGGGCACACAGAAGATCATACTATCGGTTACTCGTATTTAATCGAACAGTTGCTCACGACCTAGATGGACACGAACTAATCTATCGGTATAGTCGTTGTGTGAGAGAGAAAATAATTTATCTTAATTATTTTATCACACTTGTACACTTGGTGTATTGAGCGGATCGTTGAGATTCATCGATTAGGATTGCCGGCGATAGTCGATTCGAGTCTCAGTGTATTTTATTCTTAATCCCCGATATTATTGCGGGTGTGTATATTTAATATAAGTGACTTTGATTTACCAAAGGAATTAACCGATTTAATTATTGGGTTAATTACCGGTTAAGTTGGGTCACTATATTTTATATATGGCATGCCGTGAATAATTGACCGGACAGTGTATCCCGTAAGGGTTGATAATATCCCCGAGATGAGTTCAAAAGGAATTATTGTGTAAACCTCATGAGTGGATTCGTTCCGCACAATAATTAAGGTTGAATGGTACTAGTCTCGGATTCAAGAGATGAATATAAATTAATTAGCAATAAATTAATTTTATTCATGGATATTTAAATCTTAAATACACGGAATAAATAATACTACCGGAGAAATATTATTTGATATAATATGGTTTAATATTGGGAGTGCAATTAATTTATATAGTGGAAAATAAATTAATTAATATTAATGGGAGATTAATAGATTTGGGCTTGGGCTCAATTTAATCATTAATATTGGAAGCCCAATATTCCACCTCCTTTAGATCCCCTACGTAGCCTATAAAAGCACTACATGGTCTTCTCTTTTCTACACACATCATAACTTGAAGATCATAATTCTTCTAGAGAGAGAAAGTAGAGAGAGAGAGAAGAGGATCCATAAGCTTGGAGGATCGTCGCCCACCCGACGTTCAAGCTAGTGCAAGGAATACGTGGGAAGATCGTAAGGTCATCATCTTGATTCCGTTTCTCCGCACAACGAATCAAAAGGTAAAATCATATACTCTCTTCTATGATTTTATGTGGATTAATTGTGATACATACATGAACGCATGATCCGGGAAAACGACGAACTTCGGGGACGGGGATTCGAGATCCCCGGCGAAGCTCGAGAGGAGCCCTCGGCTGGGAGCCGAGGGGCGATCGAACCTAGGGTTCGATCGCGGCGATCCGCGCGAAGGGACCCCGGCTGGACGCCGGGGCTAGCGATCGAGCTGGGCTCGATCGCGGGGGCGAGCCGCGGCTGTTGCCGCGGTGGTCAGCTGGGCTGACCGCCCCTCCCGACGGCGTGGGCGGTGAAGTCGCCGGACTCACCGCCCCGGGGCTGCCGGAGCAGCCCCACGCGATCGACGGCGATCGCGAGCCCCACGGTGGGGCTCGGCTAGGGTTTAGCCGCGGGTTTATCCCGCGGCGATGCTCTTGACGAGCCCGGTTCTTCGTGGTGTTCGTGATCGGTTTCCGGCGAGAGGATTTCGGTCGGGTTATTATTTTCCGCATTTTTTTAATGGCCCGGGATACCGAATTCCAGCAATTGGTATCAGAGCGTTTGGTTTCGTGTTCATGTATGTGTTCAATTGCGTTCTACCTTGCAGGGATTCCGACTATCATGGTTTAATTAATTGTTAATTATTCGTTCAATTAATTGCTATTTAATTTACCATGATTGTTCGTTTATTAAACTCTCGGACATGTCGAGATTCGTTTTGTGTGGATGAATGCTTGTAATAGTAAAAATTCGGGGGTTGACCGAATTTAGGATTTATTATTACGTTCTATGTTTTCCGGAAAGTGTATCGGGTCGATTTCATGTATAGAATCGATACCGGAATTGTAAATTTATTTCTTGTAATTTATTTACGTTGGATCGATGCCGAGACGACCGCCGGAGAACTCATGAGACGAAGAAGACGATGAGGACGAAAAGAAGGGGGGGTCGATCCCCATGAGGATCGATCGACCCACGCCCGGGGCTGCCCGTTAGGGTTTCCGGCCACGCCGGCCACCGGTGGTGGTGGCGCGTGGCTGGAGGACGGCGGCGGTGGTGCCCGGCGGTTGTGGTGGTCGGCGGTAGGGGGTGGTGCGGGGATCCCCAACCCGTGCTACTCCTAATCCTACCAAGATACTACTTACCTAATTGATTCAAGTTTTCCTATTTTGAGTATTCCTAAGTATGGGAACTCTCATGGAGATAGGAAAAGAATTAATTAATATTATTTATTTCCTTATTCTATTATAGAAGTCTTCTAGAATATTTCAAGTTCTACTTGGAATAGGAATCTAGAGATTTAATAGAATTAGATAGGAAAAGAATTAATATTATTTATTTCCTTATTCTATTATGGAAGTCTTCTAGAATATTTCAAGTTCTACTTGGAATAGGAATCTAGAGATTTAATAGAATTAGATAGGAAAATTAATTAATTTATTTCTATTTGATTATTCCTATTTTAAGGGAATTTTCATGGACATGGAAATTAATTAATCTTGGAAAGTAGAAGAGTCCTAATTTATTTTATTTCCTTATTCTATTATAGAAGTCTTCTAGAATATTCCAAGTTTGACTTGGATAGATTATTCTAGAGATTTAATAGAATTAGATAGGAAAATAAATAAATAAAAATATTAATAATATTTAATTTTATTTTTGATTTATTCGATTGACTTAATTTTCGAATTAAGTATCTTTTGGATTTATTAAAAATAAATAGACTTAAATATTGGGATTAATATTCTCGTCACATGGAGCATTCAAGAACGAAGACTGAAGACTAGAAGACGCATACGGAGAAGGAATAAAGCCATGATAGTCGGAAAATAATTTTCTAGCTTATTTTGACTATGTGATATGTGCTTTATTACTTGTATGCATGCTTATGTGTTTAATTATGCATTAGATAGCGTATCCCTTTGTTATAAAAAGCTAAGTGGGAGCGGGGATGGAAACATTCCCATGGTCTCCATTATTGTTCTCTTGGTGACTCTTATGGACTTTTGAAGTTCGTATAGATGTGTCATTGGAGGAGAATTCTTGTAATTCCTTTTACAAGAGACATTGATTAAGTTTATCAAACAATTCCTAATTTGTCTTTCTGAAACTGACTTCAAGTCGACTCATTCTCACCCCGGGGAGTGGAATGGAGCCAAAGCCACTTGGTCATGTCGAGGACACAAATTAGAGGCAGTCGTACCATTCTTTGATAGATGGATCGATTGTCTGCTCGGCTCCCTCATTTTATGAGAGATAGGGTTGTTCGCATGGTGAATCACTGGTTAGAAACTTCGAGTTTCACTTATGATTCTCCGCGTCTTGATTTACAAAATCGAATGCATCTTGTAATTGGGAGTCAATTATAAAAGTCTCTTAGTATAGTAAACGTCCACACAACGTGGCTTGCTATACTGACGGATTTTGGATTAATTGATGTAGACAGTTGTAAGGAATTGTGAAGATTTGTGAAGTTGTCGTAAACGTCCACACAACGTGGCTTGCGGTGATGTAGCAATTCCAAACGATTTCCTTTGGTGCTGAGTAATGGTTTACACTTAGATACGCTTTATAGTATTCCTCCCACCGAGGTTCCGCTATAAATGATGTATGACCAAAGCAAATCTAATTGCTAAATCGTTTGGGTGGGTAAACGTCCACACACCGTGGCTTGCCTTACCTGATGGGATTTTAGATGTAATTAGTAATTTAATGATATTATTTGAGGGAGATAATATCGGATATTAAATTGATTGTTTGTTTAAATGTGCTTATAGGTTTAGAGAATAGCTATGAACCCACTTTCTATGATACTCAAGGAGCATAAGCTCACTGGCCCCAACTACATTGATTGGAAGAGAAATTTAGACATTGTCCTAACTTCTGAGGAGTACAAGTTCGTACTCCATGAAGTGTGCCCTGCTGAGCCCACGGCTGCCTCAACTGATGAGGAAAAACTAACATATCGGAAGTGGAAAAAGGCTGATGAAATGGCTAGGTGTTATATTTTGGCTTCCATGTCAAATGTACTCCAAACCCAACATGAGTCGATGGACACTGCCTATGATATGATGTTTAACCTCAAGGAGATGTTTGGGGAGCAAGATCGTGCGGCAAGGCAAGAAGCCATGAGAGTCCTCATGACAACTACTCAGTCTGAAGGAACGCCCGTAGGGGAGCACGTTCTTAAGATGATGGGTCTGTTGAATGAGCTTGAGATCCTAGGAGCTTAAATTGATGCTGAGACGCAAGTCGACATCATACTCCAGTCTCTGACCCCTAGTTTTGAGCAGTTTCGCATGAGTTATAATATGGGTAAACTATCTTATTCTCTTGCGCAACTCCTGACTGAACTGAAGGCGGCAGAGGGGATCTACAAGAAGGGCAAGTCTCAAGCGCTTGTAGCTACCAAGTCCAAAGGCTTTAAGCCTGGTGGAGGTAGGGGCAAGAGAAGGAAGCAAACCCGGAAACCCAGTGGTGTCAAGAGGACTGTACCACAAATGGGGGCTGCAAAGCCAAAGGGTAAGTGCTTCCGATGCAACAAGATGGGACACTGGAAGTCTGAATGTCCTCTCAAAGGTACGAATTCTTCTTTAGTCGTAAAAACATAGTCAGCGGTATTATCTACCAGAATTCTGGTGTGTAGATATGGAACCACTGACGGTATGTGCATTTTGAATGCAGGGGTTCCAGAAAACCCGGCGACTTAGTGAGGAAGAATTCGAGTCTACATGAGCAAAGCCGTGGAGGAGGCAGCGGTTGTGGTGGAAGACATTTATCTGCTTTAGTAGTTAAATAGGATTTCATTTCAAAGTTATTGCATTATGTACCCCTTTATTTTAGAAAGATCGTTTTGTTCTGGATTTCTATTATTAATGAATGGATATTTTATTTCTTTAATCATTGGATGATTTTGATAAGAAATAATGGCATTATCTATTCTGGTACATTAGATAGCAATATATGAATGATGAATCCTTAGTCTACCACGATGCAACAAACCGTTCTATAACTTGTTTTACTTGTTAGATATTTCTTTATTAATCATTATACTTGTGAATTCTTATACTTAGTAGTATTTTTCAAATAAGATTCAAATGGTCGAAATTGATTTGATCAATTAAAGTTGAAGGAATGGACCTTCCGACCTAAGGGTTTAATTTGAAGGATAATACATCTAAGTAAACCTTTCTGGATAAAGGATAGAATTCAGACAAGTATTGGAAATGATTAGATATGCAGACATATGTGTAAATTAGAAAGGTACGAGAAATTCTCTCAGAGAATACTCGGTGATGGATTAGAATGCTTGATGTGCCATAAAAGCAAAGTGTTTTGACTAGTCAATGGACACAAAGCTATTATGGGGAACCATCAAAGTATATTCATTAGGAGCCTGTGACTCGGTCACCAAGGCCATCACTTATCTAAGTAACACATAGCATAATCAAAGATTGGGATTCAATCCCAAAGGACCGCGCCATACACTTGCGTGTAGAGATAGTGCGCTATAAAGAAATGGAAAATCTAATAGTAAAAGAACAAGTTGTTCGGAACCACCT
Source organism: Euphrasia confusa (assembly GCA_954870475.1). NCBI lineage: Eukaryota > Viridiplantae > Streptophyta > Magnoliopsida > Lamiales > Orobanchaceae > Euphrasia > Euphrasia confusa. Next base: position 169,400 of record CATPAB010000033.1, on the reverse strand, counting down.
ATGTTCTATGGATATTCCTGGATACAACGGCATATTGAATATGGTTGTAGGATATCCTAGATGAACGAAGTATTGTGTGTTCTATAGTACTACGAACCAGAGGGACGTCTCTCGTCCGGTTCATAGAGGAAGACTATTAGATGGACCACAAAGCCTAAATTGACGTAATACCTTGAAATGAGAAGAAGGACAAAAGACTAGGAACCAGCCAAACCGAGTAGAAGTGCACCACATACTGCACCTATTGTTATTACTGTTATACACCGGGACGCCATTGCAGTGGGAGGTTGTCGGACAACCAGAGATAATCATAAGACTAGAGGAGTTCGGACTCTGGATCTAGTAAAGATGAAATCGACCCCTAGCTCTGCATAAGGGCAGTACTAGATCTAAATGTGCCTGCTTGGAACAATAAGGTTTATTGTTGAGAGGCTAGATCATTTAGAGTACAAGCTTAGTTAATCCATTTATGGATTGAAATAAAGCTATGAATCGTGGAACTTGCGAATTGATGAGATAGTCCATTTGATGGATTCATCAAAAGGCATAGACGAAAGGTGTATTGAAAACGTAATGGAAACAAGGTGGTGTTTCTCGGAGATTTTATGTAGATAACATTTCATCATTGGCAACAATGTAAAAATGCTGTCAGACACAAAATAATGGTTGTCTAAATAAATCGAGATATAAGATTGAGAAGAAGTCAGAGCATGTTCTTAAGGTCTTATGATCTAGAGATAAGAACATTGTACTTCTCCTAGATATCTTGTACGATTAAGGTTTGTTTTTAACATGCATACTTCTGAGAAAGGTTATTGCCTTTCAGAGACAGAATAAACATCTATTTAAAGGTTATGTGTTCGAACACATGAAGGAGATAGATGAGGACAAAGCAGTTTCCTATACTTCAAGTATGGAAAGCTTTATAGATGCAATGTTGTAAAACAAGAACCTGATATCAAACTATGCGGTTTGCGTAGTGGGAGGATATCAAAGTAATCTGGATAAGGGATGTTCGAATGCTGCAAGAATACTTTCATAGTACTGACTTGAGCAAGACGAAATCTTCTTAGATTACAGATTCTCAGATCCAAAAATCAGAGAAGGACCAGTGAAAGTCGATATCAGGCTATGTGTTCACTTTTAGAAAGAGGTGGAACCATGAAGTGAAAGAGTGATAAGCGGGACGCTTTTCAGACTCTCTCATAACCGAATAGCAGCCTCAGAGGCAGCGGAAGTTTTGGTTAGGTTCCGGGATAACCTCTTGACTTGGATATGACTCTTAGTTTACCAAAGGCTATTGAATGGCGGTGCACGGTGAACTAGAAGAGGTCATAAGTCAAAAGTGATGTTAACACATAGAGCAAGTACCACCTGATACTAGTCATCGTCAGGGGAGACGACGTAGTAGTCACCAAGATAACTTCAGAGCGGCAACCTAGATTGCTCACTCACATAGTACTTCTCGGAAGTACACTTTAAAGCACGTGATGAGTATGGGAACCGGGAGTTTGGAAGAAATGACTAGACCTTAGTACAAGTGGGAGATTGTTGGAGTTGTGTACTTAATGTCTAGATTTAAGTAACGGTAAACTCCCCGTCATAGCATTTAATCTATTAAATTAACGAACAATTGTTTTGCTTTTAATTACTTGATAATTAAATAAATGCAAACCATGGTTCTGGATTTTATACGTTGTAGTTAGTATGGTGTGCATGGGCACACAGAAGATCATACTATCGGTTACTCGTATTTAATCGAACAGTTGCTCACGACCTAGATGGACACGAACTAATCTATCGGTATAGTCGTTGTGTGAGAGAGAAAATAATTTATCTTAATTATTTTATCACACTTGTACACTTGGTGTATTGAGCGAATCGTTGAGATTCATCGATTAGGATTGCCGGCGATAGTCGATTCGAGTCTCAGTGTATTTTATTCTTAATCCCTGATATTATTGCGGGTGTGTATATTTAATATAAGTGACTTTGATTTACCAAAGGAATTAACCGATTTAATTATTGGGTTAATTACCGGTTAAGTTGGGTCACTATATTTTATATATGGCATGCCGTGAATAATTGACCGGACAGTGTATCCCGTAAGGGTTGATAATATCCCCGAGATGAGTTCAAAAGGAATTATTGTGTAAACTTCATGAGTGGATTCGTTCCGCACAATAATTAAGGTTGAATGGTACTAGTCTCGGATTCAAGAGATGAATATAAATTAATTAGCAATAAATTAATTTTATTCATGGATATTTAAATCTTAAATACACGGAATAAATAATACTACCGGAGAAATATTATTTGATATAATATGGTTTAATATTGGGAGTGCAATTAATTTATATAGTGGAAAATAAATTAATTAATATTAATGGGAGATTAATAGATTTGGGCTTGGGCTCAATTTAATCATTAATATTGGAAGCCCAATATTCCACCTCCTTTAGATCCCCTACGTAGCCTATAAAAGCACTACATGGTCTTCTCTTTTCTACACACATCATAACTTGAAGATCATAATTCTTCTAGAGAGAGAAAGTAGAGAGAGAGAGAAGAGGATCCATAAGCTTGGAGGATCGTCGCCCACCCGACGTTCAAGCTAGTGCAAGGAATACGTGGGAAGATCGTAAGGTCATCATCTTGATTCCGTTTCTCCGCACAACGAATCAAAAGGTAAAATCATATACTCTCTTCTATGATTTTATGTGGATTAATTGTGATACATACATGAACGCATGATCCGGGAAAACGACGAACTTCGGGGACGGGGATTCGAGATCCCCGGCGAAGCTCGAGAGGAGCCCTCGGCTGGGAGCCGAGGGGCGATCGAACCTAGGGTTCGATCGCGGCGATCCGCGCGAAGGGACCCCGGCTGGACGCCGGGGCTAGCGATCGAGCTGGGCTCGATCGCGGGGGCGAGCTGCGGCTGTTGCCGCGGTGGTCAGCTGGGCTGACCGCCCCTCCCGACGGCGTGGGCGGTGAAGTCGCCGGACTCACCGCCCCGGGGCTGCCGGAGCAGCCCCACGCGATCGACGGCGATCGCGAGCCCCACGGTGGGGCTCGGCTAGGGTTTAGCCGCGGGTTTATCCCGCGGCGATGCTCTTGACGAGCCCGGTTCTTCGTGGTGTTCGTGATCGGTTTCCGGCGAGAGGATTTCGGTCGGGTTATTATTTTCCGCATTTTTTTAATGGCCCGGGATACCGAATTCCAGCAACTTTGACTTCAAAAAACGGACGAACTTGGTGTATTTAGAGTAATGAGTTAAAATGCGTAAAAGTTCTCGATAAAACTTCATTCAAACGATATGGATCAATCTTTCTAGTAGTAATGGTGTCAAAATGGCTATTCGGAACCCAAAACTTTGACATCAAAAAACGGATGAACTTGGTGTATATAGAGTAATGAGTTAAAAGGCGTAAAAGTTCTCGATAAAACTTCATTCAAACGATATGGATAATTCTTTCTAGTAGTAATGGTGTCAAAATGGCTATTCGGAACCCAAAACTTTGACATCAAAAAACGGACGAACTTGGTGTATTTAGAGTAATGAGTTAAAAAGCGTAAAAGTTCTCGATAAAACTTCATTCAAACGATATAGATCAATCTTTCTAGTAGTAATGGTGTCAAAATGGCTATTCGGAACCCAAAACTTTGACATCAAAAAACGGAATAACTTGGTGTATTTAGAGTAATGAGTTAAAAAGCGTAAAAGTTCTCGATAAAACTTCATTCAAACGATATGGATCAATCTTTCTAGTAGTAATGGTGTCAAAATGGCTATTCGGAACCCAAAACTTTGACATCAAAAAACGGATGAACTTGGTGTATATAGAGTAATGAGTTAAAAAGCGTAAAAGTTCTCGATAAAACTTCATTCAAACGATATGGATAATTCTTTCTAGTAGTAATGGTGTCAAAATGGCTATTCGGAACCCAAAACTTTGACATCAAAAAACGGACGAACTTGGTGTATTTAGAGTAATGAGTTAAAAAGCGTAAAAGTTCTCGATAAAACTTCATTCAAACGATATGGATCAATCTTTCTAGTAGTAATGGTGTCAAAATGGCTTTTCGGAACCCAAAACTTTGACTTCAAAAAATGGACGATCTTGGTGTATTTAGAGTAATGAGTTAAAAAGCATAAAATTTCTCGATAAAACTTCATTCAAACGATATGGATCAATCTTTCTAGTAGTAATGGTGTCAAAATGGCTATTCGGAACCCAAAACTTTGACATCAAAAAACGGATGAACTTGGTGTATATAGAGTAATGAGTTAAAAGGCGTAAAAGTTCTCGATAAAACTTCATTCAAACGATATGGATCAATCTTTCTAGTAGTAATGGTGTCAAAATGGCTATTCGGAACCCAAAACTTTGACTTCAAAAAACGGACGAACTTGGTGTATTTAGAGTAATGAGTTAAAATGCGTAAAAGTTCTCGATAAAACTTCATTCAAACGATATGGATCAATCTTTCTAGTAGTAATGGTGTCAAAATGGCTATTCGGAACCCAAAACTTTGACATCAAAAAACGGATGAACTTGGTGTATATAGAGTAATGAGTTAAAAGGCGTAAAAGTTCTCGATAAAACTTCATTCAAACGATATGGATAATTCTTTCTAGTAGTAATGGTGTCAAAATGGCTATTCGGAACCCAAAACTTTGACATCAAAAAACGGACAAACTTGGTGTATTTAGAGTAATGAGTTAAAAAGCGTAAAAGTTCTCGATAAAACTTCATTCAAACGATATAGATCAATCTTTCTAGTAGTAATGGTGTCAAAATGGCTATTCGGAACCCAAAACTTTGACATCAAAAAACGGAATAACTTGGTGTATTTAGAGTAATGAGTTAAAAAGCGTAAAAGTTCTCGATAAAACTTCATTCAAACGATATGGATCAATCTTTCTAGTAGTAATGGTGTCAAAATGGCTATTCGGAACCCAAAACTTTGACATCAAAAAACGGATGAACTTGGTGTATATAGAGTAATGAGTTAAAAGGCGTAAAAGTTCTCGATAAAACTTCATTCAAACGATATGGATAATTCTTTCTAGTAGTAATGGTGTCAAAATGGCTATTCGGAACCCAAAACTTTGACATCAAAAAACGGACGAACTTGGTGTATTTAGAGTAATGAGTTAAAAAGCGTAAAAGTTCTCGATAAAACTTCATTCAAACGATATGGATCAATCTTTCTAGTAGTAATGGTGTCAAAATGGCTTTTCGGAACCCAAAACTTTGACTTCAAAAAATGGACGATCTTGGTGTATTTAGAGTAATGAGTTAAAAAGCATAAAATTTCTCGATAAAACTTCATTCAAACGATATGGATCAATCTTTCTAGTAGTAATGGTGTCAAAATGGCTATTCGGAACCCAAAACTTTGACATCAAAAAACGGATGAACTTGGTGTATATAGAGTAATGAGTTAAAAGGCGTAAAAGTTCTCGATAAAACTTCATTCAAACGATATGGATCAATCTTTCTAGTAGTAATGGTGTCAAAATGGCTATTCGGAACCCAAAACTTTGACTTCAAAAAACGGACGAACTTGGTGTATTTAGAGTAATGAGTTAAAATGCGTAAAAGTTCTCGATAAAACTTTATTCAAACGATATGGATCAATCTTTCTAGTAGTAATGGTGTCAAAATGGCTATTCGGAACCCAAAACTTTGACATCAAAAAACGGATGAACTTGGTGTATATAGAGTAATGAGTTAAAAAGCGTAAAAGTTCTCGATAAAACTTCATTCAAACGATATGGATCAATCTTTCTAGTAGTAATGGTGTCAAAATGGCTTTTCGGAACCCAAAACTTTGACTTCAAAAAATGGACGATCTTGGTGTATTTAGAGTAATGAGTTAAAAAGCATAAAATTTCTCGATAAAACTTCATTCAAACGATATGGATCAATCTTTCTAGTAGTAATGGTGTCAAAATGGCTATTCGGAACCCAAAACTTTGACATCAAAAAACGGATGAACTTGGTGTATATAGAGTAATGAGTTAAAAGGCGTAAAAGTTCTCGATAAAACTTCATTCAAACGATATGGATCAATCTTTCTAGTAGTAATGGTGTCAAAATGGCTATTCGGAACCCAAAACTTTGACTTCAAAAAACGGACGAACTTGGTGTATTTAGAGTAATGAGTTAAAATGCGTAAAAGTTCTCGATAAAACTTCATTCAAACGATATGGATCAATCTTTCTAGTAGTAATGGTGTCAAAATGGCTATTCGGAACCCAAAACTTTGACATCAAAAAACGGATGAACTTGGTGTATATAGAGTAATGAGTTAAAAGGCGTAAAAGTTCTCGATAAAACTTCATTCAAACGATATGGATAATTCTTTCTAGTAGTAATGGTGTCAAAATGGCTATTCGGAACCCAAAACTTTGACATCAAAAAACGGACAAACTTGGTGTATTTAGAGTAATGAGTTAAAAAGCGTAAAAGTTCTCGATAAAACTTCATTCAAACGATATAGATCAATCTTTCTAGTAGTAATGGTGTCAAAATGGCTATTCGGAACCCAAAACTTTGACATCAAAAAACGGAATAACTTGGTGTATTTAGAGTAATGAGTTAAAAAGCGTAAAAGTTCTCGATAAAACTTCATTCAAACGATATGGATCAATCTTTCTAGTAGTAATGGTGTCAAAATGGCTATTCGGAACCCAAAACTTTGACATCAAAAAACGGATGAACTTGGTGTATATAGAGTAATGAGTTAAAAGGCGTAAAAGTTCTCGATAAAACTTCATTCAAACGATATGGATAATTCTTTCTAGTAGTAATGGTGTCAAAATGGCTATTCGGAACCCAAAACTTTGACATCAAAAAACGGACGAACTTGGTGTATTTAGAGTAATGAGTTAAAAAGCGTAAAAGTTCTCGATAAAACTTCATTCAAACGATATGGATCAATCTTTCTAGTAGTAATGGTGTCAAAATGGCTTTTCGGAACCCAAAACTTTGACTTCAAAAAATGGACGATCTTGGTGTATTTAGAGTAATGAGTTAAAAAGCATAAAATTTCTCGATAAAACTTCATTCAAACGATATGGATCAATCTTTCTAGTAGTAATGGTGTCAAAATGGCTATTCGGAACCCAAAACTTTGACATCAAAAAACGGATGAACTTGGTGTATATAGAGTAATGAGTTAAAAGGCGTAAAAGTTCTCGATAAAACTTCATTCAAACGATATGGATCAATCTTTCTAGTAGTAATGGTGTCAAAATGGCTATTCGGAACCCAAAACTTTGACTTCAAAAAACGGACGAACTTGGTGTATTTAGAGTAATGAGTTAAAATGCGTAAAAGTTCTCGATAAAACTTTATTCAAACGATATGGATCAATCTTTCTAGTAGTAATGGTGTCAAAATGGCTATTCGGAACCCAAAACTTTGACATCAAAAAACGGATGAACTTGGTGTATATAGAGTAATGAGTTAAAAGGCGTAAAAGTTCTCGATAAAACTTCATTCAAACGATATGGATAATTCTTTCTAGTAGTAATGGTGTCAAAATGGCTATTCGGAACCCAAAACTTTGACATCAAAAAACGGACAAACTTGGTGTATTTAGAGTAATGAGTTAAAAAGCGTAAAAGTTCTCGATAAAACTTCATTCAAACGATATAGATCAATCTTTCTAGTAGTAATGGTGTCAAAATGGCTATTCGGAACCCAAAACTTTGACATCAAAAAACGGAATAACTTGGTGTATTTAGAGTAATGAGTTAAAAAGCGTAAAAGTTCTCGATAAAACTTCATTCAAACGATATGGATCAATCTTTCTAGTAGTAATGGTGTCAAAATGGCTATTCGGAACCCAAAACTTTGACATCAAAAAACGGATGAACTTGGTGTATATAGAGTAATGAGTTAAAAGGCGTAAAAGTTCTCGATAAAACTTCATTCAAACGATATGGATAATTCTTTCTAGTAGTAATGGTGTCAAAATGGCTATTCGGAACCCAAAACTTTGACATCAAAAAACGGACGAACTTGGTGTATTTAGAGTAATGAGTTAAAAAGCGTAAAAGTTCTCGATAAAACTTCATTCAAACGATATGGATCAATCTTTCTAGTAGTAATGGTGTCAAAATGGCTTTTCGGAACCCAAAACATTGACTTCAAAAAATGGACGATCTTGGTGTATTTAGAGTAATGAGTTAAAAAGCATAAAATTTCTCGATAATGTTGGAGTTGTGTACTTAATGTCTAGATTTAAGTAACGTAAACTCACGATCCATTGCCACTAATCTATTTAATTAAATAAACAATTATTTGCGTTTAATTATTTATACTATCGGTTACTCGTATTTAATCGAACAGTTGCTCACGACCTAGATGGACACGGACCAATCCATCGGTATAGTCGTTGTGTGAGAGAGAAAATAATTTATCTTAATTATTTTATCACACTTGTACACTTGGTGTATTGAGCGGATCGTTGAGATTCATCGATTAGGATTGTCGGCGATAATCGATTCGAGTCTCAGTGTATTTTATTCTTAATCCCCGAAACTATTGCGGGTGTGTATATTTAATATAAGTGACTTTGATTTACCAAAGGAATTAACCGATTTAATTATTGGGTTAATTACCGGTTAAGTTGGGTCACTATATTTTATATATGGCATGCCGTGAATACTTGACGGGAAAGTGTATCCCGTAAGGGTTGATAATATCCCAGAGATGAGTTCATAAGGAATTATTATGTAAACCCTGCAGGTGGATTCGTTCCGCATAATAATTAAGGTTGAATGGTACTAGTCTCGGATATAAGAGATGAATAAATTAATTAGCAATAAATTAATTTTATTCATGGATATTTATATCTTAAATACACGGAATAAATAATACTACCGGAGAAATATTATTTGATATAATATGGTTTAATATTGGGAGTGCAATTAATTTTATATAGTGGAAAATAGAATTAATTAATATTGATAAGGATTAATGGACTTGAGCATTGGGCTCAATTTAATCTTCAATATTGGAAGCCCAATATTCCACCTCCTTTAGATCCCCTACGTAGCCTATAAAAGCACTACATGGTCTTCTTTAATCTCATAACTTGAAGATCACAATTCTAGAGAGAGAAAGTAGAGAGGAGGATCCATGGAGTTCGGTAGATCGTCGCCCACACGACGTCCGGGCTAGTGCAAGGAATACGTGGGAAGATCTCAAGGTCATCAAATTGAGTTCTACGTTTTTCCGAACAACGAGAACGAGGTAAATCGTAAAACCCTCTTTATGATTTTATCGTTTACTTATCGTGAGAATATCATGAACCAAGATCCAAGGGACGTACGAACCCGGGCACGAGGATCGACCTCGCGGTGGTGATCGAGGATCACCGGACCGCGGGAGGTCGAGAGATCCTCGCCGGGATCGAGAGGACGAACCCTCGGCTGGACGCCGAGGGTGGCGGTCGAGCCCTAGGGCTTCGACCGCCGGCGACGCACGAAGGACCCCGGCTGGACACCGGGGATGCGATCGAGCGCGTGCTCGATCGCGTGGGCAGCGGGCTGGTGCCGCTGCTGCTCGCACGGCGAGCAGCCCCTCCTCCCGTACGCGTCGCACGAGACTCACGCGGGCTGCTACGAGCAGCCCCGCACGGCTGTCGCGAACAGCCGCGAGCCCACGCGTGGTGGCTCGATCGAACAAGCCACGGGCTATCCCCGTGGCGGGTTTGTTTGATTAGGCTATCCCCGTGGAGGTTCGTGGCGGGTTTCCGGCAACCGGGAGTCGATTGGATTGTCGGTTCCGCAATTTAGACAATCCGGATATTCGATCTCCAAAGGATTTCGGTCGGAATTAATTAGATAATTTATTTATTTAAATTTATTAATTCCGGGATATCGATTTCCAACAATTGGTATCAGAGAGTTGGTTTTAGTTCATGGTATTTTTCGATAAATTGTTATACCTTGCAGGGTTTCCGATTATTATGGCTAGATTTAATTATTGTTAATTAATGTCATAATAATGTTCTTGATTATTAAACTCTCGGTGATGTCAATATTTGTACTTGTGTGGTGAATGCTTGTTCTTATTTTTCCGGAAATTGTATGAGGTCGATTACATATAGAGAATCGATACCGGAGAACGTAGTAATAAATTTGTAATTTATTTACGTTGGATCGATGACGAAACGACCGCCGGAAAAGTGTGACGGAGGAGACGAAGAGAGGGAGGACCGGGGATCGATCACGAGGATCGATCCCATGAGGATCGATCGCCCGGGCTGCCCTAGGGCTCTCGGCCACGCCGGCCACCAAGGGTGGTGGCGCGTGAGCCTTGGCCGGCGGTGGTAGTGGCGGTCGATGGTGGGGATGGCGTGGGGATCCCCAACACATGCTATTCCTACCAAGATCCAACTTTCCTAATTGATTCGGTTTTCCTATTTTGAGTATTCCTAGTTTTGGGAATTCTCATGGAAATAGGAAAAGAATTAATTGGAATTAATTTATTTCCTTATTCTATTATGGAAGTCTTCTAGAATATTCTAAGTTTTACTTGGAATAGGATTCTAGAGATTTAATAGAATTGGAAAGGAAAATAATTAATTATTAAATTAATTTATTTCCTAATTGATTATTCCTATTTTATGGGAATTTTCATGGACATGGAAATTAATTAATTTTGGAAAGTATAAGAGTCCTTAATTAATTTTTCCTATTTAATTATTCCTTTATGGAATTTTTAATGGATTAGGAAAGGAATTAATTTGGAAGGATTAAGAGTCCTAAATTATTTTATTTCCTTATTTCATTATGGAAATCATCTAGAATATTCCAAGTGGGTCTTGGATAGATTATTCTAGAGATTTAATGAAGTAGAAAGGGAAAATAAAATAAATTATTTTATTTCCTTATTTCATTATGGAAGTAAATCATCTAGAATATTCCAAGTGGGTCTTGGATAGATTATTCTAGAGATTTAATGAAGTAGAAAAGGAAAATAAAAATAATAAAAATATTAATAATATTTAATTTTATTTTTGATATATTCGATTGACTTAATTTTCGAATTAAGTAACTTTTGGATTAATTGAAAATAAATAGATTTAAATATTGGAATTAATATTCCCGTCACATGGAGCATTCAAGAACGAAGACTAAAGACTAGAAGACGCATACGGGGATGCGATAAAGCCATAATAGTCGGAAAATAATATTCTAGTATTATTTTGATTATGTGATAATATTCTATGTGCTTTATTTCATGTATGCATACTTATGTGTATTTAATTATGCATTAGATAGCGTATCCCTTTGTTATAAAAAGCTAAGTGGGAGAGGGTATGGAAACATATCCATGGTCTCCATTGTTGTTCTCTTGGTGACTTTTATGAGCTTTCGAAGTTCGTATAGACAAGTCATTGGAGGAGAATTCTTGTAATTCCTTTTACGAGAAACATTGATTAAGTTTATCAAACAATGCCTAATTTGTCTTTCCAAAACTGATTTCAAGTCGACTCATTCTCACCCCGGGGAGTGGAATGGAGCCAAAACCACTTGGTCATGTCGAGGACACAAATTAGAGACTTTCGTGTCATTTGATGACTAGATCGATTGTCTGCTCGGCTCCCTCATTTTATGAGAGATAGGGTCGTTCGCATGGTGAATCACTGGTAAGAAACTTCGAGTTTCACTTATGATTCTCCGCGTCTTGATTTACAAGATTGAATGGATCAAGTAATTGGGAGTCAATTATAAAAGTCTCTTGGTGTAGTAAACGTCCACACCACGTGGCTTGCTATGCTGACGGATTTTGGATTAATTGATGTAGACAGTTGTAAGAAATTGTGAAGAGTTGTGAAGTTGTCGTAAACGTCCACACCACGTGGCTTGCGGTGATGTAGCAATTCCGAACGATTTACTTTGGTACTGAGTAATGGTTTACACTTAGATACGCATTATAGTATTCCTCCCCACGAGGTTCCGCTATAAGTGATGTATGACCAAAGCAAATCTAATTGCTAAATCATTTGGATTGGTAAACGTCCACACCACGTGGCTTGCCATATCTGATGGGATTTTAGATGTGATTAGTGGTTTAATGATATTATTTGAGGGAGATAATATCGGAGATTAAATCGATTGTTTGTTGTTATATGTGCTCATAGATTAGGATATGGCTTTGAACCCACTTTATGTGATACTTGAGGAATTTAAACTCACTGGTCCCTAAATGTATTGATTGGAATAGAGATCTAGACATTGTCCAGACTGTTAAAGAGTACAAGTTTGTACTCAGTGAGCTTTGTCCTCCCGAGCCTACAAATGTCTTAACTGATGAGGAAAGGACTGATTTTGATATCATGTTCAAACTCAAGGAGATGTTTAGACATGACGTAGAGGCTAGACAAGAGGCGATGAGGATACTCATAAAGGCCAGTCGATTCGAGGAAACGCTTAAACACGTTTTTTAAGATGATTGACCTTTTAGACGAGTTGAGACGGAAATCGCAAGCTCTTGTAGCTAATGCCAAAGGTTTCGAACCTAAGGGAAAAATCGGGGGAAAGGAAAAGCAAGCAAAGAAACCCAGTGGTCCTAGGTTTCTTGGACCACGAGATGGGACGAGAAAGCCATAAGGCAAGAGTTCTCGATGCAAACAGTCTGGGTACTGGAAGTCTGATTATCCTCTCAAAGAAAGTACGAAATTTTCTTTAGTCGTAAAACATAGTTAGTGGTATTATCTACCGGAACCTGGTGTGTAGATATGGAACCACTGACGGTATGTGCATTTTAAATGCAAGGGTTCCAGGAAACCCGACGACTTAGAAAAGAAGAAATCGTAGTCTACATGGGCAATGCTGTAATGGAGGCATCAATTGCAGTGGAGGACATTTTATAGGATTTCATTTTGGGTTATTGCTTTTATGTACCTTTCAAAATAGAAAGAACTCTGTTCTGGATTTCTAATAAATGGATATTTTATTTCTTTTAATCATTTGATGGTTATAAGAAGAAATAATGATATTATCTATTTTGGTACATTGGCTAGCAATATATAAATGATGAATCCTAAGTCCACCACGATGCAACGAACCGTAGTATGAAACTCGTTTTACTAATAAGAGATTTCTTTATCAATTATACTTGTGGATTCTTGTGCTGAGTCATGTTTATTCAAATAAGAAGTTCAAAGGTCGAAAATTGATATTTGATCAATTAAGTTGAAGGAGTGGACCTTCCGACCTAAGAATCTTATTTGGAAGATAACATGACTAAGCAATCCTTTATGGATATAAGATGTAAGATCCGGACAAGTATAACAATTGATTAACTCTGATGTATGCAGACCTATGTCTACTCAGACAATAAGGTACGAGTACATCATTTGATGATTACTCGAGAAATGGATTAGAATACCTGATGTGCCACAAAAGCAAGTGTTTTGACAAGTCAATGGACACTAAGCAATTGTGGAGAACCATCAAGGTATATCCATTTGTAGCCTGCGATTTGATCGCAGAGGCAAGTACCTATCTGAGGAATGCATGGCATACTGATCAGAAATTGGGATTTGATCCCAAATGACTACACCATACACTGTTGTGTAGAAATGGTGTGTCGTAAACAAGAAATGGAACTCTTATAGAAATAGTAAAATTATGAGTTATACGGAACTACCTATGTTCTATGGATATGTCTGGAAACAACGGCGCATTCAAATGCGGTTGTAGAATATCCTAGAAGAACAAAAGATGTGTGTTCAATAGTACTATGAACCAGAAGGACGTTATAAGTTCTAACGCCCGGTTCTTAGAGAAAGACTATACGATGAACCACAAGCCCAAGGTGACATGATACTTTGAAATGAGAGAGAAAGATTAAGACTTAGAACCAGCCGAACCGAGTAGCGGTACACCACTTACTGCACCTACTGTTATCACTGTTTATACACCGGAATGCCGTTGTAGTGGGAGGTTGTGTGACAACCGGAGATATTCATAAGACTAGGAGAGTCTTCGGACTCTGGACCTAGTATACATGAAATCAATCCCTGGATCTACATGAAGGCGGTACTAGATCTAAATGTGCCTTCTTGGAGAGCAATAAGGATTATTGCTAAGAAGCAAGATCATTTAGAGTACAAGCTTAGTTGATCCATTTATGGATTGAAACAAAGCATTGAGTTCGTGGTACTTGCAAATTGATGAGATAGTCCATTTTATGGATTCATCAAAAGCATAGACGAATCGTGTGTATTGGAAACGTGATGGAAAACAAAGTGGTGTTTCTCGGAGGTTTTATGTAGATAACGTCTTATCATTGGTAACAATGTAAAGATGTTATCAGACATAAAATGATGGTTGTCTAGATAAATCATTATGAAAGATAAAGGAAGAAGTTGGACATGTTCTTGAGATCTTGGATCTCTAGAAAGAACATTGTACTTCTCCTGGACATCTTACATAAATGATTATGGTTCGTTTTAACATGCAAGATTCCGAGAAAGGTTCGTTACCTTTCAGAGACGGAATGCATCTATCTAAGGATATGTGTTTTGGAACACAAAAGGAGATAGAAGCAATGAAAGCAGTTTCCTACACTTTGAGTGTGGAAAGCTTAATAAATGCATTGTTGAAAACAAGAACCTGATATCGGCTATGCGGTTAGCATAGTGGGAGGATATCAAGGTAATCCTGGAAAGGAATATTCGACTGCTGTAAAAGTACTTTCGAAGTACTGTTCTAGACTACGAAGCAGACGAGCATTTCCTTTGGATTACATTCTCTTAGATTTCTAATCAAATGAGGACCGGTGTAAGTCGATATCAGGCTATGTGTTTCACTATTGAAGGAGAAGGAGTTTTAACATGGAAGAGTGATAAGCACGATGCTTTTCGGACTCTGCCTTGGGTAACCAAATAGCGGCCTCAGAGGCAGCGGAAGTTTTGATATAACTCCGGGATAATCTCTGGGACTTAGATGTGATTCTTAATTTGCCAAAGGCTATGTAAATAGCGGTGCAATGGCAAATGGTAAGAAATCACTAGTCCATAAGTGTAAGATAACACATAGTGCAAGTACCACCTGATACGAGTCATCGTCGAGGGAGACGACGCTGTAGTCACCAAGATAACTTCAGAGCGGCAACCTAGAGTGCTCATTCACATAGTACTTCTTGGAAGTACAACTTAAGCACGTGATGAGTATGGGAGTCGGGAGATTGGAGGAAATGACTAGACCTTAGTACAAGTGGGAGATTGTTGGAGTTGTGTACTTAATGTCTAGATTTAAGTAACGTAAACTCACGATCCATTGCCACTAATCTATTTAATTAAATAAACAATTATTTGCGTTTAATTATTTATAATTAAATATATGCAAATCATAGTCCTAGATTTTATACGTTGTAGTTAGTATGGTGTTGCATGGGCGCACAGAAGATCATACTATCGGTTACTCGTATTTAATCGAACAGTTGCTCACGACCTAGATGGACACGGACCAATCCATCGGTATAGTCGTTGTGTGAGAGAGAAAATAATTTATCTTAATTATTTTATCACACTTGTACACTTGGTCTATTGAGCGGATCGTTGAGATTCATCGATTAGGATTGCCGGCGATAATCGATTCGAGTCTCAGTGTATTTTATTCTTAATCCCCGAAACTATTGCGGGTGTGTATATTTAATATAAGTGACTTTGATTTACCAAAGGAATTAACCGATTTAATTATTGGGTTAATTACCGGTTAAGTTGGGTCACTATATTTTATATATGGCATGCCGTGAATACTTGACGGGAAAGTGTATCCCGTAAGGGTTGATAATATCCCCGAGATGAGTTCATAAGGAATTATTATGTAAACCATGCAGGTGGATTCGTTCCGCATAATAATTAAGGTTGAATGGTACTAGTCTCGGATATAAGAGATGAATAAATTAATTAGCAATAAATTAATTTTATTCATGGATATTTATATCTTAAATACACGGAATAAATAATACTACCGGAGAAATATTATTTGATATAATATGGTTTAATATTGGGAGTGCAATTAATTTTATATAGTGGAAAATAGAATTAATTAATATTGATAAGGATTAATGGACTTGAGCATTGGGCTCAATTTAATCTTCAATATTGGAAGCCCAATATTCCACCTCCTTTAGATCCCCTACGTAGCCTATAAAAGCACTACATGGTCTTCTCTAATCTCATAACTTGAAGATCACAATTCTAGAGAGAGAAAGTAGAGAGGAGGATCCATGGAGTTCGGTAGATCGTCGCCCACACGACGTCCGGGCTAGTGCAAGGAATACGTGGGAAGATCTCAAGGTCATCAAATTGAGTTCTACGTTTTTCCGAACAACGAGAACGAGGTAAATCGTAAAACCCTCTTTATGATTTTATCGTTTATTTATCGTGAGAATATCATGAACCAAGATCCAAGGGACGTACGAACCCGGGCACGAGGATCGACCTCGCGGTGGTGATCGAGGATCACCGGACCGCGGGAGGTCGAGAGATCCTCGCCGGGATCGAGAGGACGAACCCTCGGCTGGACGCCGAGGGTGGCGGTCGAGCCCTAGGGCTTCGACCGCCGGCGACGCACGAAGGACCCCGGCTGGATGCCGGGGATGCGATCGAGCGCGTGCTCGATCGCGTGGGCAGCGGGCTGGTGCCGCTGCTGCTCGCACGGCGAGCAGCCCCTCCTCCCGTACGCGTCGCACGAGACTCACGCGGGCTGCTACGAGCAGCCCCGCACGGCTGTCGCGAACAGCCGTGAGCCCACGCGTGGTGGCTCGATCGAACAAGCCACGGGCTATCCCCGTGGCGGGTTTGTTTGATTAGGCTATCCCCGTGGAGGTTCGTGGCGGGTTTCCGGCAACCGGGAGTCGATTGGATTGTCGGTTCCGCAATTTAGACAATCCGGATATTCGATCTCCAAAGGATTTCGGTCGGAATTAATTAGATAATTTATTTATTTAAATTTATTAATTCCGGGATATCGATTTCCAACAGATAAAACTTCATTCAAACGTAATGGATCAATCTTTCTAGTAGTAATGGTGTCAAAATGGTTATTCGGAACCCAAAACTTTGACATCAAAAAACGGACGAACTTGTTGTATTTAGAGTAATGAGTTAAAAAGTGTAAAAGTTCTCGATAAAACTTCATTCAAACGATATGGATCAATCTTTCTAGTAGTAATGGTGTCAAAATGGCTATTCGGAACCCAAAACTTTGACTTCAAAAAATGGACGATCTTGGTGTATTTAGAGTAATGAGTTAAAAAGTGTAAAAGTTCTCGATAAAACTTCATTCAAACGATATGGATCAATCTTTCTAGTAGTAATGGTGTCAAAATGGCTATTCGGAACCCAAAACTTTGACATCAAAAAACGGACGAACTTGGTGTATATAGAGTAATGAGTTAAAAAGGGTAAAAGTTCTCGATAAAACTTCATTCAAACGATATAGATCAATCTTTCTAGTAGTAATGGTGTCAAAATGGCTATTCGGAACCCAAAACTTTGACTTCAAAAAATGGACGATCTTGGTGTATTTAGAGTAATGAGTTAAAAAGGGTAAAAATTCTCGATAAAACTTCATTCAAACGATATGGATCAATCTTTCTAGTAGTAATGGTGTCAAAATGGCTATTCGGAACCCAAAACTTTGACATCAAAAAACGGACGAACTTGGTGTATATAGAGTAATGAGTTAAAAAGGGTAAAAGTTCTCGATAAAACTTCATTCAAACGATATGGATCAATCTTTCTAGTAGTAATGGTGTCAAAATGGCTATTCGGAACCCAAAACTTTGACTTCAAAAAACGGACGAACTTGGTGTATATAGCGTAATGAGTTAAAAAGCGTAAAAGTTCTCGATAAAACTTCATTCAAACGATATGGATAATTCTTTCTAGTATTAATGGTGTCAAAATGGCTATTCGGAACCCAAAACTTTGACATCAAAAAACGGACGAACTTGGTGTATTTAGAGTAATGAGTTAAAAAGCGTAAAAGTTCTCGATAAAACTTCATTCAAACGATATAGATCAATCTTTCTAGTAGTAATGGTGTCAAAATGGCTATTCGGAACCCAAAACTTTGACTTCAAAAAATGGACGATCTTGGTGTATTTAGAGTAATGAGTTAAAAAGGGTAAAAGTTCTCGATAAAACTTCATTCAAACGATATGGATCAATCTTTCTAGTAGTAATGGTGTCAAAATGGCTATTCGGAACCCAGAACTTTGACTTCAAAAAACGGACGAACTTGGTGTATTTAGAGTAATGAGTTAAAATGCGTAAAAGTTCTCGATAAAACTTCATTCAAACGATATGGATCAATCTTTCTAGTAGTAATGGTGTCAAAATGGCTATTCGGAACCCAAAACTTTGACATCAAAAAACGGATGAACTTGGTGTATATAGAGTAATGAGTTAAAAGGCGTAAAAGTTCTCGATAAAACTTCATTCAAACGATATGGATAATTCTTTCTAGTAGTAATGGTGTCAAAATGGCTATTCGGAACCCAAAACTTTGACATCAAAAAACGGACGAACTTGGTGTATTTAGAGTAATGAGTTAAAAAGCGTAAAAGTTCTCGATAAAACTTCATTCAAACGATATAGATCAATCTTTCTAGTAGTAATGGTGTCAAAATGGCTATTCGGAACCCAAAACTTGGACATCAAAAAACGGAATAACTTGGTGTATTTAGAGTAATGAGTTAAAAAGCGTAAAAGTTCTCGATAAAACTTCAGTCAAACGATATGGATCAATCTTTCTAGTAGTAATGGTGTCAAAATGGCTATTCGGAACCCAAAACTTTGACATCAAAAAACGGATGAACTTGGTGTATATAGAGTAATGAGTTAAAAGGCGTAAAAGTTCTCGATAAAACTTCATTCAAACGATATGGATAATTCTTTCTAGTAGTAATGGTGTCAAAATGGCTATTCGGAACCCAAAACTTTGACATCAAAAAACGGACGAACTTGGTGTATTTAGAGTAATGAGTTAAAAAGCGTAAAAGTTCTCGATAAAACTTCATTCAAACGATATGGATCAATCTTTCTAGTAGTAATGGTGTCAAAATGGCTTTTCGGAACCCAAAACTTTGACTTCAAAAAATGGACGATCTTGGTGTATTTAGAGTAATGAGTTAAAAAGCATAAAATTTCTCGATAAAACTTCATTCAAACGTAATGGATCAATCTTTCTAGTAGTAATGGTGTCAAAATGGTTATTCGGAACCCAAAACTTTGACATCAAAAAACGGACGAACTTGTTGTATTTAGAGTAATGAGTTAAAAAGTGTAAAAGTTCTCGATAAAACTTCATTCAAACGATATGGATCAATCTTTCTAGTAGTAATGGTGTCAAAATGGCTATTCGGAACCCAAAACTTTGACTTCAAAAAATGGACGATCTTGGTGTATTTAGAGTAATGAGTTAAAAAGGGTAAAAGTTCTCGATAAAACTTCATTCAAACGATATGGATCAATCTTTCTAGTAGTAATGGTGTCAAAGTGGCTATTCGGAACCCAAAACTTTGACATCAAAAAACGGACGAACTTGGTGTATATAGAGTAATGAGTTAAAAAGGGTAAAAGTTCTCGATAAAACTTCATTCAAACGATATATATCAATCTTTCTAGTAGTAATGGTGTCAAAATGGCTATTCGGAACCCAGAACTTTGACTTCAAAAAATGGACGATCTTGGTGTATTTAGAGTAATGAGTTAAAAAGGGTAAAAGTTCTCGATAAAACTTCATTCAAACGATATGGATCAATCTTTCTAGTAGTAATGGTGTCAAAATGGCTATTCGGAACCCAAAACTTTGACTTCAAAAAACGGACGAACTTGGTGTATTTAGAGTAATGAGTTAAAATGCGTAAAAGTTCTCGATAAAACTTCATTCAAACGATATGGATCAATCTTTCTAGTAGTAATGCTGTCAAAATGGCTATTCGGAACCCAAAACTTTGACATCAAAAAACGGATGAACTTGGTGTATATAGAGTAATGAGTTAAAAGGCGTAAAAGTTCTCGATAAAACTTCATTCAAACGATATGGATAATTCTTTCTAGTAGTAATGGTGTCAAAATGGCTATTCGGAACCCAAAACTTTGACATCAAAAAACGGACGAACTTGGTGTATTTAGAGTAATGAGTTAAAAAGCGTAAAAGTTCTCGATAAAACTTCATTCAAACGATATAGATCAATCTTTCTAGTAGTAATGGTGTCAAAATGGCTATTCGGAACCCAAAACTTTGACATCAAAAAACGGAATAACTTGGTGTATTTAGAGTAATGAGTTAAAAAGGGTAAAAGTTCTCGATAAAACTTCATTCAAACGATATGGATCAATCTTTCTAGTAGTAATGGTGTCAAAGTGGCTATTCGGAACCCAAAACTTTGACATCAAAAAACGGACGAACTTGGTGTATATAGAGTAATGAGTTAAAAAGGGTAAAAGTTCTCGATAAAACTTCATTCAAACGATATATATCAATCTTTCTAGTAGTAATGGTGTCAAAATGGCTATTCGGAACCCAGAACTTTGACTTCAAAAAATGGACGATCTTGGTGTATTTAGAGTAATGAGTTAAAAAGGGTAAAAGTTCTCGATAAAACTTCATTCAAACGATATGGATCAATCTTTCTAGTAGTAATGGTGTCAAAATGGCTATTCGGAACCCAAAACTTTGACTTCAAAAAACGGACGAACTTGGTGTATTTAGAGTAATGAGTTAAAATGCGTAAAAGTTCTCGATAAAACTTCATTCAAACGATATGGATCAATCTTTCTAGTAGTAATGCTGTCAAAATGGCTATTCGGAACCCAAAACTTTGACATCAAAAAACGGATGAACTTGGTGTATATAGAGTAATGAGTTAAAAGGCGTAAAAGTTCTCGATAAAACTTCATTCAAACGATATGGATAATTCTTTCTAGTAGTAATGGTGTCAAAATGGCTATTCGGAACCCAAAACTTTGACATCAAAAAACGGACGAACTTGGTGTATTTAGAGTAATGAGTTAAAAAGCGTAAAAGTTCTCGATAAAACTTCATTCAAACGATATAGATCAATCTTTCTAGTAGTAATGGTGTCAAAATGGCTATTCGGAACCCAAAACTTTGACATCAAAAAACGGAATAACTTGGTGTATTTAGAGTAATGAGTTAAAAAGCGTAAAAGTTCTCGATAAAACTTCATTCAAACGATATGGATCAATCTTTCTAGTAGTAATGGTGTCAAAATGGCTATTCGGAACCCAAAACTTTGACATCAAAAAACGGACGAACTTGGTGTATTTAGAGTAATGAGTTAAAAAGCGTAAATGTTCTCGATAAAACTTCATTCAAACGATATGGATCAATCTTTCTAGTAGTAATGGTGTCAAAATGGCTATTCGGAACCCAAAACTTTGACTTCAAAAAATGGACGATCTTGGTGTATTTAGAGTAATGAGTTAAAAAGGGTAAAAGTTCTCGATAAAACTTCATTCAAACGATATGGATCAATCTTTCTAGTAGTAATGGTGTCAAAATGGCTATTCGGAACCCAAAACTTTGACTTCAAAAAACGGACGAACTTGGTGTATTTAGAGTAATGAGTTAAAATGCGTAAAATTTCTCGATAAAACTTCATTCAAACGATATGGATCAATCTTTCTAGTAGTAATGGTGTCAAAATGGCTATTCGGAACCCAAAACTTTGACATCAAAAAACGGACGAACTTGGTGTATTTAGAGTAATGAGTTAAAAAGCGTAAAAGTTCTCGATAAAACTTCATTCAAACGATATGGATCAATATTTCTAGTAGTAATGGTGTCAGAATGGCTTTTCGGAACCCAAAAATTTGACATCAAAAAACGGACGAACTTGGTGTATTTAGAGTAATGAGTTAAAAAGCGTAAAATTTCTCGATAAAACTTCATTCAAACGTAATGGATCAATCTTTCTAGTAGTAATGGTGTCAAAATGGTTATTCGGAACCCAAAACTTTGACATAAAAAAACGGACGAACTTGGTGTATTTAGAGTAATGAGTTAAAAAGTGTAAAAGTTCTCGATAAAACTTCATTCAAACGATATGGATCAATCTTTCTAGTAGTAATGGTGTCAAAATGGCTATTCGGAACCCAAAACTTTGACATCAAAAAACGGACGAACTTGGTGTATATAGAGTAATGAGTTAAAAAGGGTAAAAGTTCTCGATAAAACTTCATTCAAACGATATAGATCAATCTTTCTAGTAGTAATGGTGTCAAAATGGCTATTCGGAACCCAAAACTTTGACTTCAAAAAATGGACGATCTTGGTGTATTTAGAGTAATGAGTTAAAAAGGGTAAAAGTTCTCGATAAAACTTCATTCAAACGATATGGATCAATCTTTCTAGTAGTAATGGTGTCAAAATGGCTATTCGGAACCCAAAACTTTGACTTCAAAAAACGGATGAACTTGGTGTATATAGAGTAATGAGTTAAAAGGCGTAAAAGTTCTCGATAAAACTTCATTCAAACGATATGGATAATTCTTTCTAGTAGTAATGGTGTCAAAATGGCTATTCGGAACCCAAAACTTTGACATCAAAAAACGGACGAACTTGGTGTATTTAGAGTAATGAGTTAAAAAGCGTAAAAGTTCTCGATAAAACTTCATTCAAACGATATGGATCAATCTTTCTAGTAGTAATGGTGTCAAAATGGCTTTTCGGAACCCAAAACTTTGACTTCAAAAAATGGACGATCTTGGTGTATTTAGAGTAATGAGTTAAAAAGCATAAAATTTCTCGATAAAACTTCATTCAAACGTAATGGATCAATCTTTCTAGTAGTAATGGTGTCAAAATGGTTATTCGGAACCCAAAACTTTGACATCAAAAAACGGACGAACTTGTTGTATTTAGAGTAATGAGTTAAAAAGTGTAAAAGTTCTCGATAAAACTTCATTCAAACGATATGGATCAATCTTTCTAGTAGTAATGGTGTCAAAATGGCTATTCGGAACCCAAAACTTTGACTTCAAAAAATGGACGATCTTGGTGTATTTAGAGTAATGAGTTAAAAAGGGTAAAAGTTCTCGATAAAACTTCATTCAAACGATATGGATCAATCTTTCTAGTAGTAATGGTGTCAAAGTGGCTATTCGGAACCCAAAACTTTGACATCAAAAAACGGACGAACTTGGTGTATATAGAGTAATGAGTTAAAAAGGGTAAAAGTTCTCGATAAAACTTCATTCAAACGATATATATCAATCTTTCTAGTAGTAATGGTGTCAAAATGGCTATTCGGAACCCAGAACTTTGACTTCAAAAAATGGACGATCTTGGTGTATTTAGAGTAATGAGTTAAAAAGGGTAAAAGTTCTCGATAAAACTTCATTCAAACGATATGGATCAATCTTTCTAGTAGTAATGGTGTCAAAATGGCTATTCGGAACCCAAAACTTTGACTTCAAAAAACGGACGAACTTGGTGTATTTAGAGTAATGAGTTAAAATGCGTAAAAGTTCTCGATAAAACTTCATTCAAACGATATGGATCAATCTTTCTAGTAGTAATGCTGTCAAAATGGCTATTCGGAACCCAAAACTTTGACATCAAAAAACGGATGAACTTGGTGTATATAGAGTAATGAGTTAAAAGGCGTAAAAGTTCTCGATAAAACTTCATTCAAACGATATGGATAATTCTTTCTAGTAGTAATGGTGTCAAAATGGCTATTCGGAACCCAAAACTTTGACATCAAAAAACGGACGAACTTGGTGTATTTAGAGTAATGAGTTAAAAAGCGTAAAAGTTCTCGATAAAACTTCATTCAAACGATATAGATCAATCTTTCTAGTAGTAATGGTGTCAAAATGGCTATTCGGAACCCAAAACTTTGACATCAAAAAACGGAATAACTTGGTGTATTTAGAGTAATGAGTTAAAAAGCGTAAAAGTTCTCGATAAAACTTCATTCAAACGATATGGATCAATCTTTCTAGTAGTAATGGTGTCAAAATGGCTATTCGGAACCCAAAACTTTGACATCAAAAAACGGACGAACTTGGTGTATTTAGAGTAATGAGTTAAAAAGCGTAAATGTTCTCGATAAAACTTCATTCAAACGATATGGATCAATCTTTCTAGTAGTAATGGTGTCAAAATGGCTATTCGGAACCCAAAACTTTGACTTCAAAAAATGGACGATCTTGGTGTATTTAGAGTAATGAGTTAAAAAGGGTAAAAGTTCTCGATAAAACTTCATTCAAACGATATGGATCAATCTTTCTAGTAGTAATGGTGTCAAAATGGCTATTCGGAACCCAAAACTTTGACTTCAAAAAACGGACGAACTTGGTGTATTTAGAGTAATGAGTTAAAATGCGTAAAAGTTCTCGATAAAACTTCATTCAAACGATATGGATCAATCTTTCTAGTAGTAATGGTGTCAAAATGGCTATTCGGAACCCAAAACTTTGACATCAAAAAACGGACGAACTTGGTGTATTTAGAGTAATGAGTTAAAAAGCGTAAAAGTTCTCGATAAAACTTCATTCAAACGATATGGATCAATATTTCTAGTAGTAATGGTGTCAGAATGGCTTTTCGGAACCCAAAAATTTGACATCAAAAAACGGACGAACTTGGTGTATTTAGAGTAATGAGTTAAAAAGCGTAAAATTTCTCGATAAAACTTCATTCAAACGTAATGGATCAATCTTTCTAGTAGTAATGGTGTCAAAATGGTTATTCGGAACCCAAAACTTTGACATAAAAAAACGGACGAACTTGGTGTATTTAGAGTAATGAGTTAAAAAGTGTAAAAGTTCTCGATAAAACTTCATTCAAACGATATGGATCAATCTTTCTAGTAGTAATGGTGTCAAAATGGCTATTCGGAACCCAAAACTTTGACATCAAAAAACGGACGAACTTGGTGTATATAGAGTAATGAGTTAAAAAGGGTAAAAGTTCTCGATAAAACTTCATTCAAACGATATAGATCAATCTTTCTAGTAGTAATGGTGTCAAAATGGCTATTCGGAACCCAAAACTTTGACTTCAAAAAATGGACGATCTTGGTGTATTTAGAGTAATGAGTTAAAAAGGGTAAAAGTTCTCGATAAAACTTCATTCAAACGATATGGATCAATCTTTCTAGTAGTAATGGTGTCAAAATGGCTATTCGGAACCCAAAACTTTGACTTCAAAAAACGGACGAACTTGGTGTATTTAGAGTAATGAGTTAAAATGCGTAAAAGTTCTCGATAAAACTTCATTCAAACGATATGGATCAATCTTTCTAGTAGTAATGGTGTCAAAATGGCTATTCGGAACCCAAAACTTTGACATCAAAAAACGGATGAACTTGGTGTATATAGAGTAATGAGTTAAAAGGCGTAAAAGTTCTCGATAAAACTTCATTCAAACGATATGGATAATTCTTTCTAGTAGTAATGGTGTCAAAATGGCTATTCGGAACCCAAAACTTTGACATCAAAAAACGGACGAACTTGGTGTATTTAGAGTAATGAGTTAAAAAGCGTAAAAGCTCTCGATAAAACTTCATTCAAACGATATAGATCAATCTTTCTAGTAGTAATGGTGTCAAAATGGCCATTCGGAACCCAAAACTTTGACATCAAAAAACGGAATAACTTGGTGTATTTAGAGTAATGAGTTAAAAAGCGTAAAAGTTCTCGATAAAACTTCATTCAAACGATATGGATCAATCTTTCTAGTAGTAATGGTGTCAAAATGGCTATTCGGAACCCAAAACTTTGACTTCAAAAAACGGACGAACTTGGTTTATTTAGAGTA
Organism: Euphrasia confusa; assembly: GCA_954870475.1. Taxonomy (NCBI): domain Eukaryota; kingdom Viridiplantae; phylum Streptophyta; class Magnoliopsida; order Lamiales; family Orobanchaceae; genus Euphrasia; species Euphrasia confusa. The sequence continues at coordinate 143,551 of CATPAB010000033.1, read as the reverse complement.
ATGAGTTAAAATGCGTAAAAGTTCTCGATAAAACTTCATTCAAACGATATGGATCAATCTTTCTAGTAGTAATGGTGTCAAAATGGCTATTCGGAACCCAAAGATTTGACATCAAAAAACGGACGAACTTGGTGTATTTAGAGTAATGAGTTAAAAAGCGAAAAAGTTCTCGATAAAACTTCATTCAAACGATATGGATCAATATTTCTAGTAGTAATGGTGTCAGAATGGCTTTTCGGAACCCAAAAATTTGACATCAAAAAACGGACGAACTTGGTGTATTTAGAGTAATGAGTTAAAAAGCGTAAAAGTTCTCGATAAAACTTCATTCAAACGATATGGATCAATATTTCTAATAGTAATGGTGTCAGAATGGCTTTTCGGAACCCAAAAATTTGACATCAAAAAACGGACGAACTTGGTGTATTTAGAGTAATGAGTTAAAAAGCGTAAAATTTCTCGATAAAACTTCATTCAAACGTAATGGATCAATCTTTCTAGTAGTAATGGTGTCAAAATGGTTATTCGGAACCCAAAACTTTGACATAAAAAAACGGACGAACTTGGTGTATTTAGAGTAATGAGTTAAAAAGTGTAAAAGTTCTCGATAAAACTTCATTCAAACGATATGGATCAATCTTTCTAGTAGTAATGGTGTCAAAATGGCTATTCGGAACCCAAAACTTTGACATCAAAAAACGGACGAACTTGGTGTATATAGAGTAATGAGTTAAAAAGGGTAAAAGTTCTCGATAAAACTTCATTCAAACGATATAGATCAATCTTTCTAGTAGTAATGGTGTCAAAATGGCTATTCGGAACCCAAAACTTTGACTTCAAAAAATGGACGATCTTGGTGTATTTAGAGTAATGAGTTAAAAAGGGTAAAAGTTCTCGATAAAACTTCATTCAAACGATATGGATCAATCTTTCTAGTAGTAATGGTGTCAAAATGGCTATTCGGAACCCAAAACTTTGACTTCAAAAAACGGACGAACTTGGTGTATTTAGAGTAATGAGTTAAAATGCGTAAAAGTTCTCGATAAAACTTCATTCAAACGATATGGATCAATCTTTCTAGTAGTAATGGTGTCAAAATGGCTATTCGGAACCCAAAACTTTGACATCAAAAAACGGATGAACTTGGTGTATATAGAGTAATGAGTTAAAAGGCGTAAAAGTTCTCGATAAAACATCATTCAAACGATATGGATAATTCTTTCTAGTAGTAATGGTGTCAAAATGGCTATTCGGAACCCAAAACTTTGACATCAAAAAACGGACGAACTTGGTGTATTTAGAGTAATGAGTTAAAAAGCGTAAAAGTTCTCGATAAAACTTCATTCAAACGATATAGATCAATCTTTCTAGTAGTAATGGTGTCAAAATGGCTATTCGGAACCCAAAACTTTGACATCAAAAAACGGAATAACTTGGTGTATTTAGAGTAATGAGTTAAAAAGCGTAAAAGTTCTCGATAAAACTTCATTCAAACGATATGGATCAATCTTTCTAGTAGTAATGGTGTCAAAATGGCTATTCGGAACCCAAAACTTTGACTTCAAAAAACGGACGAACTTGGTTTATTTAGAGTAATGAGTTAAAATGCGTAAAAGTTCTCGATAAAACTTCATTCAAACGATATGGATCAATCTTTCTAGTAGTAATGGTGTCAAAATGGCTATTCGGAACCCAAAGATTTGACATCAAAAAACGGACGAACTTGGTGTATTTAGAGTAATGAGTTAAAAAGCGAAAAAGTTCTCGATAAAACTTCATTCAAACGATATGGATCAATATTTCTAGTAGTAATGGTGTCAGAATGGCTTTTCGGAACCCAAAAATTTGACATCAAAAAACGGACGAACTTGGTGTATTTAGAGTAATGAGTTAAAAAGCGTAAAATTTCTCGATAAAACTTCATTCAAACGTAATGGATCAATCTTTCTAGTAGTAATGGTGTCAAAATGGTTATTCGGAACCCAAAACTTTGACATAAAAAAACGGACGAACTTGGTGTATTTAGAGTAATGAGTTAAAAAGTGTAAAAGTTCTCGATAAAACTTCATTCAAACGATATGGATCAATCTTTCTAGTAGTAATGGTGTCAAAATGGCTATTCGGAACCCAAAACTTTGACATCAAAAAACGGACGAACTTGGTGTATATAGAGTAATGAGTTAAAAAGGGTAAAAGTTCTCGATAAAACTTCATTCAAACAATATAGATCAATCTTTCTAGTAGTAATGGTGTCAAAATGGCTATTCGGAACCCAAAACTTTGACTTCAAAAAATGGACGATCTTGGTGTATTTAGAGTAATGAGTTAAAAAGGGTAAAAGTTCTCGATAAAACTTCATTCAAACGATATGGATCAATATTTCTAGTAGTAATGGTGTCAGAATGGCTTTTCGGAACCCAAAAATTTGACATCAAAAAACGGACGAACTTGGTGTATTTAGAGTAATGAGTTAAAAAGCGTAAAATTTCTCGATAAAACTTCATTCAAACGTAATGGATCAATCTTTCTAGTAGTAATGGTGTCAAAATGGTTATTCGGAACCCAAAACTTTGACATAAAAAAACGGACGAACTTGGTGTATTTAGAGTAATGAGTTAAAAAGTGTAAAAGTTCTCGATAAAACTTCATTCAAACGATATGGATCAATCTTTCTAGTAGTAATGGTGTCAAAATGGCTATTCGGAACCCAAAACTTTGACATCAAAAAACGGACGAACTTGGTGTATATAGAGTAATGAGTTAAAAAGGGTAAAAGTTCTCGATAAAACTTCATTCAAACAATATAGATCAATCTTTCTAGTAGTAATGGTGTCAAAATGGCTATTCGGAACCCAAAACTTTGACTTCAAAAAACGGACGAACTTGGTGTATTTAGAGTAATGAGTTAAAATGCGTAAAAGTTCTCGATAAAACTTCATTCAAACGATATGGATCAATCTTTCTAGTAGTAATGGTGTCAAAATGGCTATTCGGAACCCAAAACTTTGACATCAAAAAACGGATGAACTTGGTGTATATAGAGTAATGAGTTAAAAGGCGTAAAAGTTCTCGATAAAACTTCATTCAAACGATATGGATAATTCTTTCTAGTAGTAATGGTGTCAAAATGGCTATTCGGAACCCAAAACTTTGACATCAAAAAACGGACGAACTTGGTGTATTTAGAGTAATGAGTTAAAAAGCGTAAAAGTTCTCGATAAAACTTCATTCAAACGATATAGATCAATCTTTCTAGTAGTAATGGTGTCAAAATGGCTATTCGGAACCCAAAACTTTGACATCAAAAAACGGAATAACTTGGTGTATTTAGAGTAATGAGTTAAAAAGCGTAAAAGTTCTCGATAAAACTTCATTCAAACGATATGGATCAATCTTTCTAGTAGTAATGGTGTCAAAATGGCTATTCGGAACCCAAAACTTTGACTTCAAAAAATGGACGATCTTGGTGTATTTAGAGTAATGAGTTAAAAAGGGTAAAAGTTCTCGATAAAACTTCATTCAAACGATATGGATCAATATTTCTAGTAGTAATGGTGTCAGAATGGCTTTTCGGAACCCAAAAATTTGACATCAAAAAACGGACGAACTTGGTGTATTTAGAGTAATGAGTTAAAAAGCGTAAAATTTCTCGATAAAACTTCATTCAAACGTAATGGATCAATCTTTCTAGTAGTAATGGTGTCAAAATGGTTATTCGGAACCCAAAACTTTGACATAAAAAAACGGACGAACTTGGTGTATTTAGAGTAATGAGTTAAAAAGTGTAAAAGTTCTCGATAAAACTTCATTCAAACGATATGGATCAATCTTTCTAGTAGTAATGGTGTCAAAATGGCTATTCGGAACCCAAAACTTTGACATCAAAAAACGGACGAACTTGGTGTATATAGAGTAATGAGTTAAAAAGGGTAAAAGTTCTCGATAAAACTTCATTCAAACAATATAGATCAATCTTTCTAGTAGTAATGGTGTCAAAATGGCTATTCGGAACCCAAAACTTTGACTTCAAAAAATGGACGATCTTGGTGTATTTAGAGTAATGAGTTAAAAAGGGTAAAAGTTCTCGATAAAACTTCATTCAAACGATATGGATCAATATTTCTAGTAGTAATGGTGTCAGAATGGCTTTTCGGAACCCAAAAATTTGACATCAAAAAACGGACGAACTTGGTGTATTTAGAGTAATGAGTTAAAAAGCGTAAAATTTCTCGATAAAACTTCATTCAAACGTAATGGATCAATCTTTCTAGTAGTAATGGTGTCAAAATGGTTATTCGGAACCCAAAACTTTGACATAAAAAAACGGACGAACTTGGTGTATTTAGAGTAATGAGTTAAAAAGTGTAAAAGTTCTCGATAAAACTTCATTCAAACGATATGGATCAATCTTTCTAGTAGTAATGGTGTCAAAATGGCTATTCGGAACCCAAAACTTTGACATCAAAAAACGGACGAACTTGGTGTATATAGATTAATGAGTTAAAAAGGGTAAAAGTTCTCGATAAAACTTCATTCAAACAATATAGATCAATCTTTCTAGTAGTAATGGTGTCAAAATGGCTATTCGGAACCCAAAACTTTGACTTCAAAAAATGGACGATCTTGGTGTATTTAGAGTAATGAGTTAAAAAGGGTAAAAGTTCTCGATAAAACTTCATTCAAACGATATGGATCAATCTTTCTAGTAGTAATGGTGTCAAAATGGCTATTCGGAACCCAAAACTTTGACTTCAAAAAACGGACGAACTTGGTGTATTTAGAGTAATGAGTTAAAATGCGTAAAAGTTCTCGATAAAACTTCATTCAAACGATATGGATCAATCTTTCTAGTAGTAATGGTGTCAAAATGGCTATTCGGAACCCAAAACTTTGACATCAAAAAACGGATGAACTTGGTGTATATAGAGTAATGAGTTAAAAGGCGTAAAAGTTCTCGATAAAACTTCATTCAAACGATATGGATAATTCTTTCTAGTAGTAATGGTGTCAAAATGGCTATTCGGAACCCAAAACTTTGACATCAAAAAACGGACGAACTTGGTGTATTTAGAGTAATGAGTTAAAAAGCGTAAAAGTTCTCGATAAAACTTCATTCAAACGATATAGATCAATCTTTCTAGTAGTAATGGTGTCAAAATGGCTATTCGGAACCCAAAACTTTGACATCAAAAAACGGAATAACTTGGTGTATTTAGAGTAATGAGTTAAAAAGCGTAAAAGTTCTCGATAAAACTTCATTCAAACGATATGGATCAATCTTTCTAGTAGTAATGGTGTCAAAATGGCTATTCGGAACCCAAAACTTTGACTTCAAAAAATGGACGATCTTGGTGTATTTAGAGTAATGAGTTAAAAAGGGTAAAAGTTCTCGATAAAACTTCATTCAAACGATATGGATCAATCTTTCTAGTAGTAATGGTGTCAAAATGGCTATTCGGAACCCAAAACTTTGACTTCAAAAAACGGACGAACTTGGTGTATTTAGATTAATGAGTTAAAATGCGTAAAAGTTCTCGATAAAACTTCATTCAAACGATATGGATCAATCTTTCTAGTAGTAATGGTGTCAAAATGGCTATTCGGAACCCAAAACTTTGACATCAAAAAACGGACGAACTTGGTGTATTTAGAGTAATGAGTTAAAAAGCGTAAAAGTTCTCGATAAAACTTCATTCAAACGATATGGATCAATATTTCTAGTAGTAATGGTGTCAGAATGGCTTTTCGGAACCCAAAAATTTGACATCAAAAAACGGAAGAACTTGGTGTATTTAGAGTAATGAGTTAAAAAGCGTAAAATTTCTCGATAAAACTTCATTCAAACGTAATGGATCAATCTTTCTAGTAGTAATGGTGTCAAAATGGTTATTCGGAACCCAAAACTTTGACATAAAAAAACGGACGAACTTGGTGTATTTAGAGTAATGAGTTAAAAAGGGTAAAAGTTCTCGATAAAACTTCATTCAAACGATATGGATCAATCTTTCTAGTAGTAATGGTGTCAAAATGGCTATTCGGAACCCAAAACTTTGACTTCAAAAAACGGACGAACTTGGTGTATTTAGAGTAATGAGTTAAAATGCGTAAAAGTTCTCGATAAAACTTCATTCAAACGATATGGATCAATCTTTCTAGTAGTAATGGTGTCAAAATGGCTATTCGGAACCCAAAACTTTGACTTCAAAAAACGGACGAACTTGGTGTATATAGAGTAATGAGTTAAAAAGCGTAAAAGTTCTCGATAAAACTTCATTCAAACGATATGGATAATTCTTTCTAGTAGTAATGGTGTCAAAATGGCTATTCGGAACCCAAAACTTTGACTTCAAAAAACGGACGAACTTGGTGTATATAGAGTAATGAGTTAAAAAGCGTAAAAGTTCTCGATAAAACTTCATTCAAACGATATGGATAATTCTTTCTAGTAGTAATGGTGTCAAAATGGCTATTCGGAACCCAAAACTTTGACTTCAAAAAACGGACGAACTTGGTGTATTTAGAGTAATGAGTTAAAATGCGTAAAAGTTCTCGATAAAACTTCATTCAAACGATATGGATCAATCTTTCTAGTAGTAATGGTGTCAAAATGGCTATTCGGAACCCAAAAATTTGACATCAAAAAACGGACGAACTTGGTGTATTTAGAGTAATGAGTTAAAAAGCGTAAAATTTCTCGATAAAACTTCATTCAAACGATATAGATCAATCTTTCTAGTAGTAATGGTGTCAAAATGGCTATTCGGAACCCAGAACTTTGACTTCAAAAAATGGACGATCTTGGTGTATTTAGAGTAATGAGTTAAAAAGGGTAAAAGTTCTCGATAAAACTTCATTCAAACGATATGGATCAATCTTTCTAGTAGTAATGGTGTCAAAATGGCTATTCGGAACCCAAAACTTTGACTTCAAAAACGGACGAACTTGGTGTATTTAGAGTAATGAGTTAAAATGCGTAAAAGTTCTCGATAAAACTTCATTCAAACGATATGGATCAATCTTTCTAGTAGTAATGGTGTCAAAATGGCTATTCGGAACCCAAAACTTTGACATCAAAAAACGGATGAACTTGGTGTATATAGAGTAATGAGTTAAAAGGCGTAAAAGTTCTCGATAAAACTTCATTCAAACGATATGGATAATTCTTTCTAGTAGTAATGGTGTCAAAATGGCTATTCGGAACCCAAAACTTTGACATCAAAAAACGGACGAACTTGGTGTATTTAGAGTAATGAGTTAAAAAGCGTAAAAGTTCTCGATAAAACTTCATTCAAACGATATAGATCAATCTTTCTAGTAGTAATGGTGTCAAAATGGCTATTCGGAACCCAAAACTTTGACATCAAAAAACGGAATAACTTGGTGTATTTAGAGTAATGAGTTAAAAAGCGTAAAAGTTCTCGATAAAACTTCATTCAAACGATATGGATCAATCTTTCTAGTAGTAATGGTGTCAAAATGGCTATTCGGAACCCAAAACTTTGACATCAAAAAACGGATGAACTTGGTGTATATAGAGTAATGAGTTAAAAGGCGTAAAAGTTCTCGATAAAACTTCATTCAAACGATATGGATCAATCTTTCTAGTAGTAATGGTGTCAAAATGGCTATTCGGAACCCAAAACTTTGACTTCAAAAAACGGACGAACTTGGTGTATTTAGAGTAATGAGTTAAAATGCGTAAAAGTTCTCGATAAAACTTCATTCAAACGATATGGATCAATCTTTCTAGTAGTAATGGTGTCAAAATGGCTATTCGGAACCCAAAACTTTGACATCAAAAAACGGACGAACTTGGTGTATTTAGAGTAATGAGTTAAAAAGCGTAAAAGTTCTCGATAAAACTTCATTCAAACGATATGGATCAATATTTCTAGTAGTAATGGTGTCAGAATGGCTTTTCGGAACCCAAAAATTTGACATCAAAAAACGGACGAACTTGGTGTATTTAGAGTAATGAGTTAAAAAGCGTAAAATTTCTCGATAAAACTTCATTCAAACGTAATGGATCAATCTTTCTAGTAGTAATGGTGTCAAAATGGCTATTCGGAACCCAAAACTTTGACATAAAAAAACGGACGAACTTGGTGTATTTAGAGTAATGAGTTAAAAAGTGTAAAAGTTCTCGATAAAACTTCATTCAAACGATATGGATCAATCTTTCTAGTAGTAATGGTGTCAAAATGGCTATTCGGAACCCAAAACTTTGACATCAAAAAACGGACGAACTTGGTGTATATAGAGTAATGAGTTAAAAAGGGTAAAAGTTCTCGATAAAACTTCATTCAAACGATATAGATCAATCTTTCTAGTAGTAATGGTGTCAAAATGGCTATTCGGAACCCAAAACTTTGACTTCAAAAAATGGACGATCTTGGTGTATTTAGAGTAATGAGTTAAAAAGGGTAAAAGTTCTCGATAAAACTTCATTCAAACGATATGGATCAATCTTTCTAGTAGTAATGGTGTCAAAATGGCTATTCGGAACCCAAAACTTTGACTTCAAAAAACGGACGAACTTGGTGTATTTAGAGTAATGAGTTAAAATGCGTAAAAGTTCTCGATAAAACTTCATTCAAACGATATGGATCAATCTTTCTAGTAGTAATGGTGTCAAAATGGCTATTCGGAACCCAAAACTTTGACATCAAAAAACGGATGAACTTGGTGTATATAGAGTAATGAGTTAAAAGGCGTAAAAGTTCTCGATAAAACTTCATTCAAACGATATGGATAATTCTTTCTAGTAGTAATGGTGTCAAAATGGCTATTCGGAACCCAAAACTTTGACATCAAAAAACGGACGAACTTGGTGTATTTAGAGTAATGAGTTAAAAAGCCTAAAAGTTCTCGATAAAACTTCATTCAAACGATATAGATCAATCTTTCTAGTAGTAATGGTGTCAAAATGGCTATTCGGAACCCAAAACTTTGACATCAAAAAACGGAATAACTTGGTGTATTTAGAGTAATGAGTTAAAAAGCGTAAAAGTTCTCGATAAAACTTCATTCAAACGATATGGATCAATCTTTCTAGTAGTAATGGTGTCAAAATGGCTATTCGGAACCCAAAACTTTGACTTCAAAAAATGGACGATCTTGGTGTATTTAGAGTAATGAGTTAAAAAGGGTAAAAGTTCTCGATAAAACTTCATTCAAACGATATGGATCAATCTTTCTAGTAGTAATGGTGTCAAAATGGCTATTCGGAACCCAAAACTTTGACTTCAAAAAACGGACGAACTTGGTGTATTTAGAGTAATGAGTTAAAATGCGTAAAAGTTCTCGATAAAACTTCATTCAAACGATATGGATCAATCTTTCTAGTAGTAATGGTGTCAAAATGGCTATTCGGAACCCAAAACTTTGACATCAAAAAACGGACGAACTTGGTGTATTTAGAGTAATGAGTTAAAAAGCGTAAAAGTTCTCGATAAAACTTCATTCAAACGATATGGATCAATATTTCTAGTAGTAATGGTGTCAGAATGGCTTTTCGGAACCCAAAAATTTGACATCAAAAAACGGACGAACTTGGTGTATTTAGAGAATGAGTTAAAAAGCGTAAAATTTCTCGATAAAACTTCATTCAAACGTAATGGATCAATCTTTCTAGTAGTAATGGTGTCAAAATGGTTATTCGGAACCCAAAACTTTGACATAAAAAAACGGACGAACTTGGTGTATTTAGAGTAATGAGTTAAAAAGTGTAAAAGTTCTCGATAAAACTTCATTCAAACGATATGGATCAATCTTTCTAGTAGTAATGGTGTCAAAATGGCTATTCGGAACCCAAAACTTTGACTTCAAAAAATGGACGATCTTGGTGTATTTAGAGTAATGAGTTAAAAAGGGTAAAAGTTCTCGATAAAACTTCATTCAAACGATATGGATCAATCTTTCTAGTAGTAATGGTGTCAAAATGGCTATTCGGAACCCAAAACTTTGACTTCAAAAAACGGACGAACTTGGTGTATTTAGAGTAATGAGTTAAAATGCGTAAAAGTTCTCGATAAAACTTCATTCAAACGATATGGATCAATCTTTCTAGTAGTAATGGTGTCAAAATGGCTATTCGGAACCCAAAACTTTGACATCAAAAAACGGATGAACTTGGTGTATATAGAGTAATGAGTTAAAAGGCGTAGAAGTTCTCGATAAAACTTCATTCAAACGATATGGATAATTCTTTCTAGTAGTAATGGTGTCAAAATGGCTATTCGTAACCCAAAACTTTGACATCAAAAAACGGACGAACTTGGTGTATTTAGAGTAATGAGTTAAAAAGCGTAAAAGTTCTCGATAAAACTTCATTCAAACGATATAGATCAATCTTTCTAGTAGTAATGGTGTCAAAATGGCTATTCGGAACCTAAAACTTTGACATCAAAAAACGGAATAACTTGGTGTATTTAGAGTAATGAGTTAAAAAGCGTAAAAGTTCTCGATAAAACTTCATTCAAACGATATGGATCAATCTTTATAGTAGTAATGGTGTCAAAATGGCTATTCGGAACCCAAAACTTTGACTTCAAAAAATGGACGATCTTGGTGTATTTAGAGTAATGAGTTAAAAAGGGTAAAAGTTCTCGATAAAACTTCATTCAAACGATATGGATCAATCTTTCTAGTAGTAATGGTGTCAAAATGGCTATTCGGAACCCAAAACTTTGACTTCAAAAAACGGACGAACTTGGTGTATTTAGAGTAATGAGTTAAAATGCGTAAAAGTTCTCGATAAAACTTCATTCAAACGATATGGATCAATCTTTCTAGTAGTAATGGTGTCAAAATGGCTATTCGGAACCCAAAACTTTGACATCAAAAAACGGGCGAACTTGGTGTATTTAGAGTAATGAGTTAAAAAGCGTAAAAGTTCTCGATAAAACTTCATTCAAACGATATGGATCAATATTTCTAGTAGTAATGGTGTCAGAATGGCTTTTCGGAACCCAAAAATTTGACATCAAAAAACGGACGAACTTGGTGTATTTAGAGTAATGAGTTAAAAAGCGTAAAATTTCTCGATAAAACTTCATTCAAACGTAATGGATCAATCTTTCTAGTAGTAATGGTGTCAAAATGGTTATTCGGAACCCAAAACTTTGACATAAAAAAACGGACGAACTTGGTGTATTTAGAGTAATGAGTTAAAAAGTGTAAAAGTTCTCGATAAAACTTCATTCAAACGATATGGATCAATCTTTCTAGTAGTAATGGTGTCAAAATGGCTATTCGGAACCCAAAACTTTGACTTCAAAAAATGGACGATCTTGGTGTATTTAGAGTAATGAGTTAAAAAGGGTAAAAGTTCTCGATAAAACTTCATTCAAACGATATGGATCAATCTTTCTAGTAGTAATGGTGTCAAAATGGCTATTCGGAACCCAAAACTTTGACTTCAAAAAACGGACGAACTTGGTGTATTTAGAGTAATGAGTTAAAATGCGTAAAAGTTCTCGATAAAACTTCATTCAAACGATATGGATCAATCTTTCTAGTAGTAATGGTGTCAAAATGGCTATTCGGAACCCAAAACTTTGACATCAAAAAACGGATGAACTTGGTGTATATAGAGTAATGAGTTAAAAGGCGTAAAAGTTCTCGATAAAACTTCATTCAAACGATATGGATAATTCTTTCTAGTAGTAATGGTGTCAAAATGGCTATTCGGAACCCAAAACTTTGACATCAAAAAACGGACGAACTTGGTGTATTTAGAGTAATGAGTTAAAAAGCGTAAAAGTTCTCGATAAAACTTCATTCAAACGATATAGATCAATCTTTCTAGTAGTAATGGTGTCAAAATGGCTATTCGGAACCCAAAACTTTGACATCAAAAAACGGAATAACTTGGTGTATTTAGAGTAATGAGTTAAAAAGCGTAAAAGTTCTCGATAAAACTTCATTCAAACGATATGGATCAATCTTTATAGTAGTAATGGTGTCAAAATGGCTATTCGTAACCCAAAACTTTGACTTCAAAAAATGGACGATCTTGGTGTATTTAGAGTAATGAGTTAAAAAGGGTAAAAGTTCTCGATAAAACTTCATTCAAACGATATGGATCAATCTTTCTAGTAGTAATGGTGTCAAAATGGCTATTCGGAACCCAAAACTTTGACTTCAAAAAACGGACGAACTTGGTGTATTTAGAGTAATGAGTTAAAATGCGTAAAAGTTCTCGATAAAACTTCATTCAAACGATATGGATCAATCTTTCTAGTAGTAATGGTGTCAAAATGGCTATTCGGAACCCAAAACTTTGACATCAAAAAACGGACGAACTTGGTGTATTTAGAGTAATGAGTTAAAAAGCGTAAAAGTTCTCGATAAAACTTCATTCAAACGATATGGATCAATATTTCTAGTAGTAATGGTGTCAGAATGGCTTTTCGGAACCCAAAAATTTGACATCAAAAAACGGACGAACTTGGTGTATTTAGAGTAATGAGTTAAAAAGCGTAAAATTTCTCGATAAAACTTCATTCAAACGTAATGGATCAATCTTTCTAGTAGTAATGGTGTCAAAATGGTTATTCGGAACCCAAAACTTTGACATAAAAAAACGGACGAACTTGGTGTATTTAGAGTAATGAGTTAAAAAGTGTAAAAGTTCTCGATAAAACTTCATTCAAACGATATGGCTTAATCTTTCTAGTAGTAATGGTGTCAAAATGACTATTCGAAACCCAAAACTTTGAAATCAAAAAACGGACGAACTTGGTGTATTTAGAGTAATGAGTTAAAAAGCGTAAAAGTTCTCGATAAAACTTCATTCAAACGATATAGATCAATCTTTCTAGTAGTAATGGTGTCAAAATGGCTATTCGGAACCCAAAACTTTGACTTCAAAAAACGGACGAACTTGGTGTATTTAGAGTAATGAGTTAAAATGCGTAAAAGTTCTCGATAAAACTTCATTCAAACGATATGGATCAATCTTTCTAGTAGTAATGGTGTCAAAATGGCTATTCGGAACCCAAAACTTTGACATCAAAAAACGGATGAACTTGGTGTATATAGAGTAATGAGTTAAAAAGCGTAAAAGTTCTCGATAAAACTTCATTCAAACGATATGGATAATTCTTTCTAGTAGTAATGGTGTCAAAATGGCTATTCGGAACCCAAAACTTTGACATCAAAAAACGGACGAACTTGGTGTATTTAGAGTAATGAGTTAAAAAGCGTAAAAGTTCTCGATAAAACTTCATTCAAACGATATAGATCAATCTTTCTAGTAGTAATGGTGTCAAAATGGTTATTCGGAACCCAAAACTTTGACATCAAAAAACGGAATAACTTGGTGTATTTAGAGTAATGAGTTAAAAAGCGTAAAAGTTCTTGATAAAACTTCATTCAAACGATATGGATCAATCTTTATAGTAGTAATGGTGTCAAAATGGCTATTCGGAACCCAAAACTTTGACTTCAAAAAATGGACGATCTTGGTGTATTTAGAGTAATGAGTTAAAAAGGGTAAAAGTTCTCGATAAAACTTCATTCAAACGATATGGATCAATCTTTCTAGTAGTAATGGTGTCAAAATGGCTATTCGGAACCCAAAACTTTGACTTCAAAAAACGGACGAACTTGGTGTATTTAGAGTAATGAGTTAAAATGCGTAAAAGTTCTCGATAAAACTTCATTCAAACGATATGGATCAATCTTTCTAGTAGTAATGGTGTCAAAATGGCTATTCGGAACCCAAAACTTTGACATCAAAAAACGGACGAACTTGGTGTATTTAGAGTAATGAGTTAAAAAGCGTAAAAGTTCTCGATAAAACTTCATTCAAACGATATGGATCAATATTTCTAGTAGTAATGGTGTCAGAATGGCTTTTCGGAACCCAAAAATTTGACATCAAAAAACGGACGAACTTGGTGTATTTAGAGTAATGAGTTAAAAAGCGTAAAATTTCTCGATAAAACTTCATTCAAACGTAATGGATCAATCTTTCTAGTAGTAATGGTGTCAAAATGGTTATTCGGAACCCAAAACTTTGACATAAAAAAACGGACGAACTTGGTGTATTTAGAGTAATGAGTTAAAAAGTGTAAAAGTTCTCGATAAAACTTCATTCAAACGATATGGATCAATCTTTCTAGTAGTAATGGTGTCAAAATGACTATTCGAAACCCAAAACTTTGAAATCAAAAAACGGACGAACTTGGTGTATTTAGAGTAATGAGTTAAAAAGCGTAAAAGTTCTCGATAAAACTTCATTCAAACGATATAGATCAATCTTTCTAGTAGTAATGGTGTCAAAATGGCTATTCGGAACCCAAAACTTTGACTTCAAAAAACGGACGAACTTGGTGTATTTAGAGTAATGAGTTAAAATGCGTAAAAGTTCTCGATAAAACTTCATTCAAACGATATGGATCAATCTTTCTAGTAGTAATGGTGTCAAAATGGCTATTCGGAACCCAAAACTTTGACATCAAAAAACGGATGAACTTGGTGTATATAGAGTAATGAGTTAAAAAGCTTAAAAGTTCTCGATAAAACTTCATTCAAACGATATGGATAATTCTTTCTAGTAGTAATGGTGTCAAAATGGCTATTCGGAACCCAAAACTTTGACATCAAAAAACGGACGAACTTGGTGTATATAGAGTAATGAGTTAAAAAGCGTAAAAGTTCTCGATAAAACTTCATTCAAACGATATGGATAATTCTTTCTAGTAGTAATGGTGTCAAAATGGCTATTCGGAACCCAAAACTTTGACATCAAAAAACGGACGAACTTGGTGTATTTAGAGTAATGAGTTAAAAAGCGTAAAAGTTCTCGATAAAACTTCATTCAAACGATATAGATCAATCTTTCTAGTAGTAATGGTGTCAAAATGGCTATTCGGAACCCAAAACTTTGACATCAAAAAACGGAATAACTTGGTGTATTTAGAGTAATGATTTAAAAAGCGTAAAAGTTCTCGATAAAACTTCATTCAAACGATATGGATCAATCTTTATAGTAGTAATGGTGTCAAAATGGCTATTCGGAACCCAAAACTTTGACTTCAAAAAATGGACGATCTTGGTGTATTTAGAGTAATGAGTTAAAAAGGGTAAAAGTTCTCGATAAAACTTCATTCAAACGATATGGATCAATCTTTCTAGTAGTAATGGTGTCAAAATGGCTATTCGGAACCCAAAACTTTGACTTCAAAAAACGGACGAACTTGGTGTATTTAGAGTAATGAGTTAAAATGCGTAAAAGTTCTCGATAAAACTTCATTCAAACGATATGGATCAATCTTTCTAGTAGTAATGGTGTCAAAATGGCTATTCGGAACCCAAAACTTTGACATCAAAAAACGGACGAACTTGGTGTATTTAGAGTAATGAGTTAAAAAGCGTAAAAGTTCTCGATAAAACTTCATTCAAACGATATGGATCAATATTTCTAGTAGTAATGGTGTCAGAATGGCTTTTCGGAACCCAAAAATTTGACATCAAAAAACGGACGAACTTGGTGTATTTAGAGTAATGAGTTAAAAAGCGTAAAATTTCTCGATAAAACTTCATTCAAACGTAATGGATCAATCTTTCTAGTAGTAATGGTGTCAAAATGGTTATTCGGAACCCAAAACTTTGACATAAAAAAACGGACGAACTTGGTGTATTTAGAGTAATGAGTTAAAAAGTGTAAAAGTTCTCGATAAAACTTCATTCAAACGATATGGATCAATCTTTCTAGTAGTAATGGTGTCAAAATGACTATTCGAAACCCAAAACTTTGAAATCAAAAAACGGACGAACTTGGTGTATTTAGAGTAATGAGTTAAAAAGCGTAAAAGTTCTCGATAAAACTTCATTCAAACGATATAGATCAATCTTTCTAGTAGTAATGGTGTCAAAATGGCTATTCGGAACCCAAAACTTTGACTTCAAAAAACGGACGAACTTGGTGTATTTAGAGTAATGAGTTAAAATGCGTAAAAGTTCTCGATAAAACTTCATTCAAACGATATGGATCAATCTTTCTAGTAGTAATGGTGTCAAAATGGCTATTCGGAACCCAAAACTTTGACATCAAAAAACGGATGAACTTGGTGTATATAGAGTAATGAGTTAAAAAGCGTAAAAGTTCTCGATAAAACTTCATTCAAACGATATGGATAATTCTTTCTAGTAGTAATGGTGTCAAAATGGCTATTCGGAACCCAAAACTTTGACATCAAAAAACGGACGAAATTGGTGTATATAGAGTAATGAGTTAAAAAGCGTAAAAGTTCTCGATAAAACTTCATTCAAACGATATGGATAATTCTTTCTAGTAGTAATGGTGTCAAAATGGCTATTCGGAACCCAAAACTTTGACATCAAAAAACGGACGAACTTGGTGTATTTAGAGTAATGAGTTAAAAAGCGTAAAAGTTCTCGATAAAACTTCATTCAAACGATATAGATCAATCTTTCTAGTAGTAATGGTGTCAAAATGGCTATTCGGAACCCAAAACTTTGACATCAAAAAACGGAATAACTTGGTGTATTTAGAGTAATGAGTTAAAAAGCGTAAAAGTTCTCGATAAAACTTCATTCAAACGATATGGATCAATCTTTATAGTAGTAATGGTGTCAAAATGGCTATTCGGAACCCAAAACTTTGACTTCAAAAAATGGACGATCTTGGTGTATTTAGAGTAATGAGTTAAAAAGGGTAAAAGTTCTCGATAAAACTTCATTCAAACGATATGGATCAATCTTTCTAGTAGTAATGGTGTCAAAATGGCTATTCGGAACCCAAAACTTTGACTTCAAAAAACGGACGAACTTGGTGTATTTAGAGTAATGAGTTAAAATGCGTAAAAGTTCTCGATAAAACTTCATTCAAACGATATGGATCAATCTTTCTAGTAGTAATGGTGTCAAAATGGCTATTCGGAACCCAAAACTTTGACATCAAAAAACGGATGAACTTGGTGTATATAGAGTAATGAGTTAAAAAGCGTAAAAGTTCTCGATAAAACTTCATTCAAACGATATGGATAATTCTTTCTAGTAGTAATGGTGTCAAAATGGCTATTCGGAACCCAAAACTTTGACATCAAAAAACGGACGAACTTGGTGTATTTAGAGTAATGAGTTAAAAAGCGTAAAAGTTCTCGATAAAACTTCATTCAAACGATATAGATCAATCTTTCTAGTAGTGATGGTGTCAAAATGGCTATTCGGAACCCAAAACTTTGACATCAAAAAACGGAATAACTTGGCGTATTTAGAGTAATGAGTTAAAAAGCGTAAAAGTTCTCGATAAAACTTCATTCAAACGATATGGATCAATCTTTCTAGTAGTAATGGTGTCAAAATGGCTATTCGGAACCCAAAACTTTGACTTCAAAAAATGGACGATCTTGGTGTATGTAGAGTAATGAGTTAAAAAGGGTAAAAGTTCTCGATAAAACTTCATTCAAACGATATGGATCAATCTTTCTAGTAGTAATGGTGTCAAAATGGCTATTCGGAACCCAAAACTTTGACTTCAAAAAACGGACGAACTTGGTGTATTTAGAGTAATGAGTTAAAATGCGTAAAAGTTCTCGATAAAACTTCATTCAAACGATATGGATCAATCTTTCTAGTAGTAATGGTGTCAAAATGGCTATTCGGAACCCAAAACTTTGACATCAAAAAACGGACGAACTTGGTGTATTTAGAGTAATGAGTTAAAAAGCGTAAAAGTTCTCGATAAAACTTCATTCAAACGATATGGATCAATATTTCTAGTAGTAATGGTGTCAGAATGGCTTTTCGGAACCCAAAAATTTGACATCAAAAAACGGACGAACTTGGTGTATTTAGAGTAATGAGTTAAAAAGCGTAAAATTTCTCGATAAAACTTCATTCAAACGTAATGGATCAATCTTTCTAGTAGTAATGGTGTCAAAATGGTTATTCGGAACCCAAAACTTTGACATAAAAAAACGGACGAACTTGGTGTATTTAGAGTAATGAGTTAAAAAGTGTAAAAGTTCTCGATAAAACTTCATTCAAACGATATGGATCAATCTTTCTAGTAGTAATGGTGTCAAAATGACTATTCGAAACCCAAAACTTTGAAATCAAAAAACGGACGAACTTGGTGTATTTAGAGTAATGAGTTAAAAAGCGTAAAAGTTCTCGATAAAACTTCATTCAAACGATATAGATCAATCTTTCTAGTAGTAATGGTGTCAAAATGGCTATTCGGAACCCAAAACTTTGACTTCAAAAAACGGACGAACTTGGTGTATTTAGAGTAATGAGTTAAAATGCGTAAAAGTTCTCGATAAAACTTCATTCAAACGATATGGATCAATCTTTCTAGTAGTAATGGTGTCAAAATGGCTATTCGGAACCCAAAACTTTGACATCAAAAAACGGATGAACTTGGTGTATATAGAGTAATGAGTTAAAAAGCGTAAAATTTCTCGATAAAACTTCATTCAAACGATATGGATAATTCTTTCTAGTAGTAATGGTGTCAAAATGGCTATTCGGAACCCAAAACTTTGACATCAAAAAACGGACGAACTTGGTGTATTTAGAGTAATGAGTTAAAAAGCGTAAAAGTTCTCGATAAAACTTCATTCAAACGATATAGATCAATCTTTCTAGTAGTAATGGTGTCAAAATGGCTATTCGGAACCCAAACTTTGACATCAAAAAACGGAATAACTTGGCGTATTTAGAGTAATGAGTTAAAAAGCGTAAAAGTTCTCGATAAAACTTCATTCAAACGATATGGATCAATCTTTCTAGTAGTAATGGTGTCAAAATGGCTATTCGGAACCCAAAACTTTGACTTCAAAAAATGGACGATCTTGGTGTATTTAGAGTAATGAGTTAAAAAGGGTAAAAGTTCTCGATAAAACTTCATTCAAACGATATGGATCAATCTTTCTAGTAGTAATGGTGTCAAAATGGCTATTCGGAACCCAAAACTTTGACTTCAAAAAACGGACGAACTTGGTGTATTTAGAGTAATGAGTTAAAATGCGTAAAAGTTCTCGATAAAACTGTTGGAGTTGTGTACTTAATGTCTAGATTTAAGTGACGGAAACTCACGATCCATTGCCACTAATCTATTTAATTAAATAAACAATTATTTGCGTTTAATTATTTATAATTAAATATATGCAAATTATAGTCCTGGATTTTATACGTTGTAGTTAGTATGGTGTTGCATGGGCGCACAGAAGATCATACTATCAGTTACTCGTATTTAATCGAACAGTTGCTCACGACCTAGATGGACACGGACCAATCCATCGGTATAGTCGTTGTGTGAGAGAGAAAATAATCTATCTTGATTATTTTATCACACTTGTACACTTGGTGTATTGAGCGGATCGTTGAGATTCATCGATTAGGATTGCCGGCGATAATCGATTCGAGTCTCAGTGTATTTTATTCTTAATCCCCGAAACTATTGCGGGTGTGTATATTCAATATAAGTGACTTTGATTTACCAAAGGAATTAACCGATTTAATTATTGGGTTAATTACCGGTTAAGTTGGGTCACTATATTTTATATATGACATGCCGTGAATACTTGACGGGAAAGTGTATCCCGGAAGGGTTGATAATATCCCCGAGATGAGTTCATAAGGAATTATTATGTAAACCCTGCAGGTGGATTCGTTCAGCATAATAATTAAGGTTGAATGGTACTAGTCTCGGATATAAGAGATGAATAAATTAATTAGCAATAAATTAATTTTATTCATGGATATTTATATCTTAAATACACGGAATAAATAATACTACCGGAGAAATATTATTTGATATAATATGGTTTAATATTGGGAGTGCAATTAATTTTATATAGTGGAAAATAGAATTAATTAATATTGATAAGGATTAATGGACTTGAGCATTGGGCTCAATTTAATCTTCAATATTGGAAGCCCAATATTCCACCTCCTTAAGATCCCCTACGTAGCCTATAAAAGCACTACATGGTCTTCTCTAATCTCATAACTTGAAGATCACAATTCTAGAGAGAAAAAGTAGAGAGGAGGATCCATGGAGTTCGGTAGATCGTCGCCCACACGACGTCCGGGCTAGTGCAAGGAATACGTGGGAAGATCTCAAGGTCGTCAAATTGAGTTCTTCGTTTTTCCGAACAACGAGAACGAGGTAAATCGTAAAACCCTCTTTATGATTTTATCGTTTAATTATCGTGAGAATATCATGAACCAAGATCCGAGAACGAGACCCAAGACGAGGACGAACCGAGCGGTGGTGATCGAAGATCACCGGACCGCCGGCGGATCGTCGGCTCGCCTAGGAGGGGTCGAAGGGCGTGAGCCTCGGCTGGACGCCGAGACTCGATCGAGCACGAGCTCGATCGCCCGTGCACATCCAGCGGGCTGCTGGAGCAGCCCCGCTCGCGCGGCACGAGCTCTGCTCCGGCGGGGCGACGCCGCTCGCGCGGCTGGACCGCCGCTCGCGCGGCGGTGGGCTGGTGGTGATCGCAAGCCACGGTTTAACTGTGGCTGGTCGTGCGATCACCGGGGGCGGCTGGGCGTGCATAAGGGGCTGCCAAGGGCAGCCTTAGGCGGCTGCCGTGTACAGCCGCGAGCCCCATGCGGGGGGCTCGACCGGACAGCCGCGGGCTATCCCCGCGGCGGCTTGTTTGTTTGAGTCCGGCTTCGTGGTGGTTCGTGGCGAGATGTTCCGGCAACCGGGAGTCGATTGGAGTTGTTATTCCGCAATTCGACAACTCCGGATATTCGATCTCCAAAGGATTTCGGTCGGAATTAATTAGATAATTTATTTATTTAAATTTATTAATTCCAGGATATCGATTTCCAACAATTGGTATCAGAGCGTTGGTTTTAGTTCATGGTATTTTTCGATAAATTGTTCTACCTTGCAGGGTTTCCGATTATTATGGCTAGATTTAATTATTGTTAATTAATGTCATAATATTTCTCTTGATTATTAAACTCTCGATGATGTCGATATTTGTTCTTGTGTGGTGAATGCTTGTTCTTAATTTTTCCGGAAATTGTTTGAGGTCGATTTCATGTAGAGAATTGATACCGGATAATTGTAAATTAATTTTGTGAAATTATTTACGTTGGATCAATTCCGAAACGACGACCGGAAAAGTGTGACGGAGGAGACGAAGAGAGGGAGGACCGGGGATCGATCATGATGATCGATCCCATGAGGATCGATCGAAAGGGGGCGTGGGGGCTGCCCGCGGGAACCCTCGGCCACGCCGGCCACCGGTGGTGGTGGCGCGTGGGCTGAGGTGGCGGCGGCGCTCCTCCGCGGCCGGCGATCGATGGTGGGGGACGCGGGGTCCTCGTGATCTCGTGTTCTCCTACCTAGATTTACTTTCCTAATTGATTCGGTTTTCCTATTTTGAGTATTCCTATTTTTTTGGGAATTCTCATGGAAATAGGAAAAGAATTAATTGGAATTAATTTATTTCCTTATTCTATTATGGAAGTCTTCTAGAATATTCTAAGTTCTACTTGGAATAGGATTCTAGAGATTTAATGGAATTAGAAAGGAAAATAATTAATTATTAAATTAATTTATTTCCTATTTGATTATTCCTATTTTATGGGAATTTTCATGGACATAGAAATTAATTAATTTTGGAAAGTAGAGGAGTCCTAAATTATTTTATTTCCTTATTTCATTATGGAAATCATATAGAATATTCCAAGTGGGTCTTGGATAGATTATTCTAGAGATTTAATGAAGTAGAAAGGGAAAATAAAATAAATTATTTTATTTCCTTATTTCATTATGGAAGTCTTCTAGAATATTCCAAGTGGGTCTTGGATAGATTATTCTAGAGATTTAATGAAGTAGAAAGGGAAAATAAAATAAATAAAAATATTAACAATATTTAATTTTATTTTTTGATTTATTCGATTGACTTAATTTTCGAATTAAGTATCTTTTGGATTTATTAAAAATAAATAGATTTAAATATTGGAATTAATATTCCCGTCACATGGAGCATTCAAGAACGAAGACTGAATACTAGAAGATGCGTACGGGGATGCGATAAAGCCATAATAGTCGGAAAATAATATTCTAGTATTATTTTGATTATGTGATAATATTCTATGTGCTCTATTTCATGTATGCATGCTTATGTGTATTTAATTATGCATTAGATAGCGTATCCCTTTATTGTAAAAAGCTAAGTGGGAGAGGGTATGGAAACATATCCATGGTCTCCATTGCTGTTCTCTTGGTGACTTTTATGGACTTTTGAAGTTCGTATAGACAAGTCATTGGAGGAGAATTCTTGTAATTCCTTTTACGAAAAACATTGATTAAGTTTATCAAACAATGCCTAATTTGTCTTTCCAAAACTGATTTCAAGTCGACTCATTCTCACCCCGGGGAGTGGAATGGAGCCAAAGCCACTTGGTCATGTAGAGGACACAAATTAGAGACTTTCGTGTCATTTGATGACTAGATCGATTGTCTGCTCGGCTCCCTCATTTTATGAGAGATAGGGTTGTTCGCATGGTGAATCACAGGTTAGAAACTTCGAGTTTCACTTATGATTCTCCGCGTCTTGATTTACAAGATTAAATGAATCAAGTAATTGGGAGTCAATTATAAAGATCTCTTAGTGTAGTAAACGTCCACACAACGTGGCTTGCTATGCTGACGGATTTTGGATTAATTGATGTAGACAGTTGTAAGAAATTGTGAAGAGTTGTGAAGTTGTCGTAAACGTCCACACAACGTGGCTTGCGGTGATGTAGCAATTCCAAACGATTTACTTTGGTACTGAGTAATGGTTTACACTTAGATACGCCTTATAGTATTCCTCCCACCGAGGTTCCGCTATAAGTGATGTATGACCAAAGGAAATCTAATTGCTAAGTCGTTTAGGTGGGTAAACGTCCACACACCGTGGCTTGCCTTACCTGATGGGATTTTAGATGTGATTAGTGGTTTAATGATATTATTTGAGGGAGATAATATCGGAAATTAAATCGATTGTTTGTTGTTATATGTGCTCATAGATTAGGATATGGCTTTGAACCCACTTTATGTGATACTTAAGGATTTTAAACTCACTGGTCCCTAAATGTAATGATTGGAATAGAGATCTAGACATTACCCAAACTGTTAAAGAGTGCAAGGTTGTACTCAATAAGCTTTGTCCTCCCGAGCCTATTGACATAGGCGGCTAGACAAGAAGCGATGAGGATACTCATAAAGGCCAGTCACTTCGAGGAAACGCTTAAAAACGTTTTTTTGAGATGATTGACCTTTTAGACGAGTTGAGACGGAAATCGCAAGCTCTTGTAGCCAATGCCAAAGGTTTCGAACCTAAGGGAAAAATCGGGGAAAGGAAAAGCAAGCAAAGAAACCCAGTGGTCCTAGGTTTCTTGGACCACGAGATGGGACGAGAAAGCAATGAGGCAAAAGTTCTCGATGCAAACAGTCTGGGTACTGGATGTCTGATTATCCTCTCAAAGAAAGTTTTAAATTTTCTTTAGTCGTAAAACATAGTCAATGGTATTATCTACCGGAACCTGGTGTGTAGATATGGAGCCACTGACGGTATGTGCATTTTAAATGCAAAGGTTCCAGGAAACCTAACGACTTGGAAAAGAAGAAATCGTAGTCTACATGGGCAATGCTGTAGAGGAGGCAGCAGTTGCAGTGGAGGACATTTTATAGGATTTCATTTTGAGTTATTGCTTTTATGTACCTTTCACATTAGAAAGAACTTTGTTCTGGATTTCTAATAAATGGATATTTTATTTCTTTTAATCATTTGATGGTTATAAGAAGAAATAATGATATTATCTATTCTGTACATTAGCTAGCAATATATATAAATGATGAATCCTAAGTCCACCACGATGCAACGAACCGTAGTATGAAACTCGTTTTACTAATAAGAGATTTCTTTATCAATTATACTTGTGGATTCTTATGCTGAGCCATGTTTATTCAAATAAGAAGTTCAAAGGTCGAAAATTGATATTTGATCAATTAAGTTGAAGGAGTGGACCTTCCGACCTAAGAATCTAATTTGGAAGATAATATGACTAAGCAATCCTTTATGGATATAAGATGTAAGATCCGGACAAGTATAAGAATTGATTGACTCTGATGTATGCAGACCTATGCCTACTCAGACAATAAGGTACGAGTACTTCATTTTATGATTACTCGAGAAATGGATTAGATACCTGATGTGCCACAAAAGCAAGTGTTTTGACAAGTCAATGGACACTAAGCAATGGTGGAGAACCATCAAGGTATATCCATTTGTAGCCTGCGATTTGATCGCGGAGGCAAGTATCTGTCTGAGGAATGCATGGCATACTAATCAGAGATTGGGATTTAATCCCAAATGACTACACCATACACTGTTGTGTAGAGATGGTGTGTCGTAAACAAGAAATGGAACTCTTATAGAAATAGTAAAATCATGAGTTATACGGAACTACCTGTGTTCTATGGATATGTCTGGAAACAACGGCGCATTCAAATGCGGTTGTAGAATATCCTAGAAGAAAAAAAGATGTGTATTCAATAGTACTATGAACCAGAAGGACGTTATAAGTTCTAACGCCCGGTTCTTAGAGAAAGACTATATAATGAACCACAAGCCCAAGGTGACGTAATACTTTGAAATGAGAGAGAAAGATTAAGACTTAGAACCAGCCGAACCGAGTAGCGGTACACCACTAACTGCACCTACTGTTATCACTGTTTATACACCGGAATGCCATTGTAGTGGGAGGTTGTGGGACAACCGGAGATATTCATAAGACTAGGAGAGTCTTCGAACTCTGGACCTAGTATACATGAAATCGATCCCTAGATCTACATGAAGGCCGTACTAGATCTAAATGTGCCTTCTTGGAGAGCAATAAGGATTATTGCTAAGAGGCGAGATCATTTAGAGTACAAGCTTAGTTGATCCATTTATGGATTGGAACAAAGCATTGAATTCGTGATACTTGCAAATTGATGAGATAGTCCATTTTATGGATTCATCAAAAGCATAGACGAATTGTGTGTATTGGAAATGTGATGGAAAACAAGGTGGTGTTTCTCGGAGGTTTTATGTAGATGACACTCTTATCATTGGCAACAATGTAAAGATGTTATCAGACATAAAATGATGGTTGTCTAGATGAATCATTATGAAAGATAAAGGAAGAAGTTGGACATATTCTTGAGATCTTGGATCTCTAGAAAGAACATTGTACTTTTCCTGGACATCTTACATATATGATTATGGTTCGTTTTAACATGCAAGATTCCGAGAAAGGTTCGTTACCTTTCAGAGACGGAATGCATCTATCTAAGGATATGTGTTTTGGAACACAAAAGGAGATAGAAGCAATGAAAGCAGTTTCCTACACTTTGAGTGTGGAAAGCTTAATAAATGCATTGTTGAAAACAAGAACCTGATATCGGCTATGCGGTTAGCATAGTGGGAGGATATCAAGGTAATCCTGGAAAGGAATATTCGACTGCCGTAAAAGTACTTTCGAAGTACTGTTCTAGACTACGAAGCAGACGAACATTTCCTTTGGATTACATTCTCTTAGATTTCTAATCGAATGAGGACCAGTGTAAGTCGATATCAGGCTATGTGTTTCACTATTGAAGGAGAAGGAGTTTTAACATGGAAGAGTGATAAGCACGATGCTTTTCGGACTCTGCCATGGGTAACCAAATAGCAGCCTCAGAGGCAGCGGAAGTTTTGGTATAACTCCGGGATAATCTCTGGGACTTAGATGTGATTCTTAATTTGCCAAAGGCTATGTAAATAGCGGTGCAATGGCAAATGGTAAGAAATCACAAGTCCATAAGTGTAAGATAACACATAGTGCAAGTACCACCTGATACGAGTCATCGTCGAGGGATACGACGCTGTAGTCACCAAGATAACTTCAGAGCGGCAACCTAGAGTGCTCATTCACATAGTACTTCTTGGAAGTACAACTTTAGCACGTGATGAGTATGGGAGTCGGGAGTTTGGAGGAAATGACTAGACCTTAGTACAAGTGGGAGATTGTTGGAGTTGTGTACTTAATGTCTAGATTTAAGTGACGGAAACTCACGATCCATTGCCACTAATCTATTTAATTAAATAAACAATTATTTGCGTTTAATTATTTATAATTAAATATATGCAAATTATAGTACTGGATTTTATACGTTGTAGTTAGTATGGTGTTGCATGGGCGCACAGAAGATCATACTATCAGTTACTCGTATTTAATCGAACAGTTGCTCACGACCTAGATGGACACGGACCAATCCATCGGTATAGTGGTTGTGTGAGAGAAAATAATCTATCTTGATTATTTTATCACACTTGTACACTTGGTGTATTGAGCGGATCGTTGAGATTCATCGATTAGGATTGCCGGCGATAATCGATTCGAGTCTCAGTGTATTTTATTCTTAATCCCCGAAACTATTGCGGGTGTGTATATTCAATATAAGTGACTTTGATTTACCAAAGGAATTAACCGATTTAATTATTGGGTTAATTACCGGTTAAGTTGGGTCACTATATTTTATATATGACATGCCGTGAATACTTGACGGGAAAGTGTATCCCGGAAGGGTTGATAATATCCCCGAGATGAGTTCATAAGGAATTATTATGTAAACCCTGCAGGTGGATTCGTTCAGCATAATAATTAAGGTTGAATGGTACTAGTCTCGGATATAAGAGATGTCTAAATTAATTAGCAATAAATTAATTTTATTCATGGATATTTATATCTTAAATACACGGAATAAATAATACTACCGGAGAAATATTATTTGATATAATATGGTTTAATATTGGGAGTGCAATTAATTTTATATAGTGGAAAATAGAATTAATTAATATTGATAAGGATTAATGGACTTGAGCATTGGGCTCAATTTAATCTTCAATATTGGAAGCCCAATATTCCACCTCCTTAAGATCCCCTACGTAGCCTATAAAAGCACTACATGGTCTTCTCTAATCTCATAACTTGAAGATCACAATTCTAGAGAGAGAAAGTAGAGAGGAGGATCCATGGAGTTCGGTAGATCGTCGCCCACACGACGTCCGGGCGAGTGCAAGGAATACGTGGGAAGATCTCAAGGTCGTCAAATTGAGTTCTTCGTTTTTCCGAACAACGAGAACGAGGTAAATCGTAAAACCCTCTTTATGATTTTATCGTTTAATTATCGTGAGAATATCATGAACCAAGATCCGAGAACGAGACCCAAGACGAGGACGAACCGAGCGGTGGTGATCGAAGATCACCGGGCCGCCGGCGGATCGTCGGCTCGCCTAGGAGGGGTCGAAGGGCGTGAGCCTCGGCTGGACGCCGAGACTCGATCGAGCACGAGCTCGATCGCCCGTGCACATCCAGCGGGCTGCTGGAGCAGCCCCGCTCGCGCGGCACGAGCTGTGCTCCGGCGGGGCGACGCCGCTCGCGCGGCTGGACCGCCGCTCGCGCGGCGGTGGGCTGGTGGTGATCGCAAGCCACGGTTTAACTGTGGCTGGTCGTGCGATCACCGGGGGCGGCTGGGCGTGCATAAGGGGCTGCCAAGGGCAGCCTTAGGCGACTGCCGTGTACAGCCGCGAGCCCCATGCGGGGGGCTCGACCGGACAGCCGCGGGCTATCCCCGCGGCGGCTTGTTTGGTTGAGTCCGGCTTCGTGGTGGTTCGTGGCGAGATGTTCCGGCAACCGGGAGTCGATTGGAGTTGTTATTCCGCAATTCGACAACTCCGGATATTCGATCTCCAAAGGATTTCGGTCGGAATTAATTAGATAATTTATTTATTTAAATTTATTAATTCCGGGATATCGATTTCCAACAAAAACTTCATTCAAACGATATGGATCAATCTTTCTAGTAGTAATGGTGTCAAAATGGCTATTCGGAACCCAAAACTTTGACATCAAAAAACGGACGAACTTGGTGTATTTAGAGTAATGAGTTAAAAAGCGTAAAAGTTCTCGATAAAACTTCATTCAAACGATATGGATCAATCTTTCTAGTAGTAATGGTGTCAAAATGGCTTTTCGGAACCCAAAACTTTGACATCAAAAAACGGACGAACTTGGTGTATTTAGAGTAATGAGTTAAAAAGCGTAAAATTTCTCGATAAAACTTCATTCAAACGTAATGGATCAATCTTTCTAGTAGTAATGGTGTCAAAATGGTTATTCGGAACCCAAAACTTTGACATAAAAAAACGGACGAACTTGGTGTATTTAGAGTAATGAGTTAAAAAGTGTAAAAGTTCTCGATAAAACTTCATTCAAACGATATGGATCAATCTTTCTAGTAGTAATGGTGTCAAAATGGCTATTCGGAACCCAAAACTTTGACTTCAAAAAATGGACGATTTTGGTGTATTTAGAGTAATGAGTTAAAAAGGGTAAAAGTTCTCGATAAAACTTCATTCAAACGATATGGATCAATCTTTCTAGTAGTAATGGTGTCAAAATGGCTATTCGGAACCCAAAACTTTGACTTCAAAAAACGGACGAACTTGGTGTATATAGAGTAATGAGTTAAAAAGCGTAAAAGTTCTCGATAAAACTTCATTCAAACGATATGGATAATTCTTTCTAGTAGTAATGGTGTCAAAATGACTATTCGAAACCCAAAACGTTGAAATCAAAAAACGGACGAACTTGGTGTATTTAGAGTAATGAGTTAAAAAGCGTAAAAGTTCTCGATAAAACTTCATTCAAACGATATAGATCAATCTTTCTAGTAGTAATGGTGTCAAAATGGCTATTCGGAACCCAAAACTTTGACTTCAAAAAATGGACGATCTTGGTGTATTTAGAGTAATGAGTTAAAAAGGGTAAAAGTTCTCGATAAAACTTCATTCAAACGATATGGATCAATCTTTCTAGTAGTAATGGTGTCAAAATGGCTATTCGGAACCCAAAACTTTGACTTCAAAAAACGGACGAACATGGTGTATTTAGAGTAATGAGTTAAAATGCGTAAAAGTTTTCGATAAAACTTCATTCAAACGATATGGATCAATCTTTCTAGTAGTAATGGTGTCAAAATGGCTATTCGGAACCCAAAACTTTGACATCAAAAAACGGACGACCTTGGTGTATATAGAGTAATGAGTTAAAAAGCGTAAAAGTTCTCGATAAAACTTCATTCAAACGATATGGATAATTCTTTCTAGTAGTAATGGTGTCAAAATGGCTATTCGGAACCCAAAACTTTGACATCAAAAAACGGAAGAACTTGGTGTATTTAGAGTAATGAGTTAAAAAGCGTAAAAGTTCTCGATAAAACTTCATTCAAATGATATGGATCAATCTTTCTAGTAGTAATGGTGTCAAAATGGCTATTCGGAACCCAAAACTTTGACTTCAAAAAATGGACGATCTTGGTGTATTTAGAGTAATGAGTTAAAAAGCGTAAAAGTTCTCGATAAAACTTCATTCAAACGATATGGATCAATCTTTCTAGTAGTAATGGTGTCAAAATGGCTATTCGGAACCCAAAACTTTGACATCAAAAAACGGATGAACTTGGTGTATATAGAGTAATGAGTTAAAAAGCGTAAAAGTTCTCGATAAAACTTCATTCAAACGATATGGATAATTCTTTCTAGTAGTAATGGTGTCAAAATGGCTATTCGGAACCTAAAACTTTGACATCAAAAAACGGACGAACTTGGTGTATTTAGAGTAATGAGTTAAAAAGCGTAAAAGTTCTCGATAAAACTTCATTCAAACGATATAGATCAATCTTTCTAGTAGTAATGGTGTCAAAATGGCTATTCGGAACCCAAAACTTTGACATCAAAAAACGGAATAACTTGGTGTATTTAGAGTAATGAGTTAAAAAGCGTAAAAGTTCTCGATAAAACTTCATTCAAACGATATGGATCAATCTTTCTAGTAGTAATGGTGTCAAAATGGCTATTCGGAACCCAAAACTTTGACTTCAAAAAATGGACGATCTTGGTGTATTTAGAGTAATGAGTTAAAAAGGGTAAAAGTTCTCGATAAAACTTCATTCAAACGATAGGGATCAATCTTTCTAGTAGTAATGGTGTCAAAATGGCTATTCGGAACCCAAAACTTTGACTTCAAAAAACGGACGAACATGGTGTATTTAGAGTAATGAGTTAAAATGCGTAAAATTTCTCGATAAAATTCATTCAAACGATATGGATCAATCTTTCTAGTAGTAATGGTGTCAAAATGGCTATTCGAAACCAAAAACTTTGACATCAAAAAACGGACGAACTTGGTGTATTTAGAGTAATGAGTTAAAAAGCGTAAAAGTTCTCGATAAAACATCATTCAAACGATATGGATCAATCTTTCTAGTAGTAATGGTGTCAAAATGGATTTTCGGAACCCAAAACTTTGACATCAAAAAACGGACGAACTTGGTGTATTTAGAGTAATGAGTTAAAAAGCGTAAAATTTCTCGATAAAACTTCATTCAAACGTAATGGATCAATCTTTCTAGTAGTAATGGTGTCAAAATGGTTATTCGGAACCCAAAACTTTGACATAAAAAAACGGACGAACTTGGTGTATTTAGAGTAATGAGTTAAAAAGTGTAAAAGTTCTCGATAAAACTTCATTCAAACGATATGGATCAATCTTTCTAGTAGTAATGGTGTCAAAATGGCTATTCGGAACCCAAAACTTTGACTTCAAAAAATGGACGATCTTGGTGTATTTAGAGTAATGAGTTAAAAAGGGTAAAAGTTCTCGATAAAACTTCATTCAAACGATATGGATCAATCTTTCTAGTAGTAATGGTGTCAAAATGGCTATTCGGAACCCAAAACTTTGACTTCAAAAAACGGACGAACTTGGTGTATATAGAGTAATGAGTTAAAAAGCGTAAAAGTTCTCGATAAAACTTCATTCAAACGATATGGATAATTCTTTCTAGTAGTAATGGTGTCAAAATGACTATTCGAAACCCAAAACTTTGAAATCAAAAAACGGACGAACTTGGTGTATTTAGAGTAATGAGTTAAAAAGCGTAAAAGTTCTCGATAAAACATCATTCAAACGATATAGATCAATCTTTCTAGTAGTAATGGTGTCAAAATGGCTATTCGGAACCCAAAACTGACTTCAAAAAATGGACGATCTTGGTGTATTTAGAGTAATGAGTTAAAAAGGGAAAAGTTCTCGATAAACCTTCATTCAAACGATATGGATCAATCTTTCTAGTAGTAATGGTGTCAAAATGGCTATTCGGAACCCAAAACTTTGACTTCAAAAAACGGACGAACTTGGTGTATTTAGAGTAATGAGTTAAAATGCTTTAAGGTTTTCGATAAAACTTCATTCAAACGATATGGATCAATCTTTCTAGTAGTAATGGTGTCAAAATGGCTATTCGGAACCCAAAACTTTGACATCAAAAAACGGACGAACTTGGTGTATATAGAGTAATGAGTTAAAAAGCGTAAAAGTTCTCGATAAAACTTCATTCAAACGATATGGATAATTCTTTCTAGTAGTAATGGTGTCAAAATGGCTATTCGAAACCCAAAACTTTGACATCAAAAAACGGACGAACTTGGTGTATTTAGAGTAATGAGTTAAAAAGCGTAAAAGTTCTGGATAAAACGTCATTCAAACGATATAGATCAATCTTTCTATTAGTAATGGTGTCAAAATGGCTATTCAGAACCCAAAACTTTGACATCAAAAAACGGAAGAACTTGGTGTATTTAGAGTAATGAGTTAAAAAGCGTAAAAGTTCTCGATAAAACTTCATTCAAATGATATGGATCAATCTTTCTAGTAGTAATGGTGTCAAAATGGCTATTCGGAACCCAAAACTTTGACTTCAAAAAATGGACGATCTTGGTGTATTTAGAGTAATGAGTTAAAAAGCGTAAAAGTTCTCGATAAAACTTCATTCAAACGATATGGATCAATCTTTCTAGTAGTAATGGTGTCAAAATGGCTATTCGGAACCCAAAACTTTGACATCAAAAAACGGATGAACTTGGTGTATATAGAGTAATGAGTTAAAAAGCGTAAAAGTTCTCGATAAAACTTCATTCAAACGATATGGATAATTCTTTCTAGTAGTAATGGTGTCAAAATGGCTATTCGGAACCTAAAACTTTGACATCAAAAAACGGACGAACTTGGTGTATTTAGAGTAATGAGTTAAAAAGCGTAAAAGTTCTCGATAAAACTTCATTCAAACGATATAGATCAATCTTTCTAGTAGTAATGGTGTCAAAATGGCTATTCGGAACCCAAAACTTTGACATCAAAAAACGGAATAACTTGGTGTATTTAGAGTAATGAGTTAAAAAGCGTAAAAGTTCTCGATAAAACTTCATTCAAACGATATGGATCAATCTTTCTAGTAGTAATGGTGTCAAAATG
Source organism: Euphrasia confusa (assembly GCA_954870475.1). Classification (NCBI taxonomy): domain Eukaryota; kingdom Viridiplantae; phylum Streptophyta; class Magnoliopsida; order Lamiales; family Orobanchaceae; genus Euphrasia; species Euphrasia confusa. The sequence goes on along the minus strand of CATPAB010000033.1, from coordinate 111,157 downwards.
GCTATTCGGAACCCAAAACTTTGACTTCAAAAAATGGATGATCTTGGTGTATTTAGAGTAATGAGTTAAAAAGGGTAAAAGTTCTCGATAAAACTTCCTTCAAACGATATGGATCAATCTTTCTAGTAGTAATGGTGTCAAAATGGCTATTTGGAACCCAAAACTTTGACTTCAAAAAACGGACGAACTTGGTGTATTTAGAGTAATGAGTTAAAATGCGTAAAAGTTCTCGATAAAACTTCATTCAAACGATATGGATCAATCTTTCTAGTAGTAATGGTGTCAAAATGGCTATTCGGAACCAAAAACTTTGACATCAAAAAACGGACGAACTTGGTGTATTTAGAGTAATGAGTTAAAAAGCGTAAAAGTTCTCGATAAAACTTCATTCAAACGATATGGATCAATCTTTCTAGTAGTAATGGTGTCAAAATGGCTTTTCGGAACCCAAAACTTTGACATCAAAAAACGGACGAACTTGGTGTATTTAGAGTAATGAGTTAAAAAGCGTAAAATTTCTCGATAAAACTTCATTCAAACGTAATGGATCAATCTTTCTAGTAGTAATGGTGTTAAAATGGTTATTCGGAACCCAAAACTTTGACATAAAAAAACGGACGAACTTGGTGTATTTAGAGTAATGAGTTAAAAAGTGTAAAAGTTCTCGATAAAACTTCATTCAAACGATATGGATCAATCTTTCTAGTAGTAATGGTGTCAAAATGGCTATTCGGAACCCAAAACTTTGACCTCAAAAAATGGACGATCTTGGTGTATTTAGAGTAATGAGTTAAAAAGGGTAAAAGTTCTCGATAAAACTTCATTCAAACGATATGGATCAATCTTTCTAGTAGTAATGGTGTCAAAATGACTATTCGGAACCCAAAACTTTAACTTCAAAAAACGGACGAACTTGGTGTATATAGAGTAATGAGTTAAAAAGCGTAAAAGTTCTCGATAAAACTTCATTCAAACGATATGGATAATTCTTTCTAGTAGTAATGGTGTCAAAATGACTATTCGAAACCCAAAACGTTGAAATCAAAAAACGGACGAACTTGGTGTATTTAGAGTAATGAGTTAAAAAGCGTAAAAGTTCTCGATAAAACTTCATTCAAACGATATAGATCAATCTTTCTAGTAGTAATGGTGTCAAAATGGCTATTCGGAACCCAAAACTTTGACTTCAAAAAATGGACGATCTTGGTGTATTTAGAGTAATGAGTTAAAAAGGGTAAAAGTTCTCGATAAAACTTCATTCAAACGATATGGATCAATCTTTCTAGTAGTAATGGTGTCAAAATGGCTATTCGGAACCCAAAACTTTGACTTCAAATAACGGACGAACTTGGTGTATTTAGAGTAATGAGTTAAAATGCGTAAAAGTTTTCGATAAAACTTCATTCAAACGATATGGATCAATCTTTCTAGTAGTAATGGTGTCAAAATGGCTATTCGGAACCCAAAACTTTGACATCAAAAAACGGACGAACTTGGTGTATATAGAGTAATGAGTTAAAAAGCGTAAAAGTTCTCGATAAAACTTCATTCAAACGATATGGATAATTCTTTCTAGTAGTAATGGTGTCAAAATGGCTATTCGGAACCCAAAACTTTGACATCAAAAAACGGAATAACTTGGTGTATTTAGAGTAATGAGTTAAAAAGCGTAAAAGTTCTCGATAAAACTTCATTCAAACGATATGGATCAATCTTTCTAGTAGTAATGGTGTCAAAATGGCTATTCGGAACCCAAAACTTTGACTTCAAAAAATGGACGATCTTGGTGTATTTAGAGTAATGAGTTAAAAAGGGTAAAAGTTCTCGATAAAACTTCATTCAAACGATATGGATCAATCTTTCTAGTAGTAATGGTGTCAAAATGGCTATTCGGAACCCAAAACTTTGACTTCAAAAAACGGACGAACTTGGTGTATTTAGAGTAATGAGTTAAAATGCGTAAAAGTTCTCGATAAAACTTCATTTAAACGATATGGATCAATCTTTCTAGTAGTAATGGTGTCAAAATGGCTATTCGGAACCAAAAACTTTGACATAAAAAAACGGACGAACTTGGTGTATTTAGAGTAATGAGTTAAAAAGCGTAAAAGTTCTCGATAAAACATCATTCAAACGATATGGATCAATCTTTCTAGTAGTAATGGTGTCAAAATGGATTTTCGGAACCCAAAACTTTGACATCAAAAAACGGACGAACTTGGTGTATTTAGAGTAATGAGTTAAAAAGCGTAAAATTTCTCGATAAAACTTCATTCAAACGTAATGGATCAATCTTTCTAGTAGTAATGGTGTCAAAATGGTTATTCGGAACCCAAAACTTTGACATAAAAAAACGGACGAACTTGGTGTATTTAGAGTAATGAGTTAAAAAGTGTAAAAGTTCTCGATAAAACTTCATTCAAACGATATGGATCAATCTTTCTAGTAGTAATGGTGTCAAAATGGCTATTCGGAACCCAAAACTTTGACTTCAAAAAATGGACGATCTTGGTGTATTTAGAGTAATGAGTTAAAAAGGGTAAAAGTTCTAGATAAAACTTCATTCAAACGATATGGATCAATCTTTCTAGTAGTAATGGTGTCAAAATGGCTATTCGGAACCCAAAACTTTGACTTCAAAAAACGGACGAACTTGGTGTATATAGAGTAATGAGTTAAAAAGCGTAAAAGTTCTCGATAAAACTTCATTCAAACGATATGGATAATTCTTTCTAGTAGTAATGGTGTCAAAATGACTATTCGAAACCCAAAACTTTGAAATCAAAAAACGGACGAACTTGGTGTATTTAGAGTAATGAGTTAAAAAGCGTAAAAGTTCTCGATAAAACATCATTCAAACGATATAGATCAATCTTTCTAGTAGTAATGGTGTCAAAATGGCTATTCGGAACCCAAAAGTTTGACTTCAAAAAATGGACGATCTTGGTGTATTTAGAGTAATGAGTTAAAAAGGGAAAAGTTCTCGATAAAACTTCATTCAAACGATATGGATCAATCTTTCTAGTAGTAATGGTGTCAAAATGGCTATTCGGAACCCAAAACTTTGACTTCAAAAAACGGACGAACTTGGTGTATTTAGAGTAATGAGTTAAAATGCGTAAAAGTTTTCGATAAAACTTCATTCAAACGATATGGATCAATCTTTCTAGTAGTAATGGTGTCAAAATGGCTATTCGGAACCCAAAACTTTGACATCAAAAAACGGACGAACTTGGTGTATATAGAGTAATGAGTTAAAAAGCGTAAAAGTTCTCGATAAAACTTCATTCAAACGATATGGATAATTCTTTCCAGTAGTAATGGTGTCAAAATGGCTATTCGGAACCCAAAACTTTGACATCAAAAAACGGACGAACTTGGTGTATTTAGAGTAATGAGTTAAAAAGCGTAAAAGTTCTCGATAAAACGTCATTCAAACGATATAGATCAATCTTTCTATTAGTAATGGTGTCAAAATGGCTATTCGGAACCCAAAACTTTGACATCAAAAAACGGAAGAACTTGGTGTATTTAGAGTAATGAGTTAAAAAGCGTAAAAGTTCTCGATAAAACTTCATTCAAATGATATGGATCAATCTTTCTAGTAGTAATGGTGTCAAAATGGCTATTCGGAACCCAAAACTTTGACTTCAAAAAATGGACGATCTTGGTGTATTTAGAGTAATGAGTTAAAAAGCGTAAAAGTTCTCGATAAAACTTCATTCAAACGATATGGATCAAAAATTCTAGTAGTAATGGTGTCAAAATGGCTATTCGGAACCCAAAACTTTGACATCAAAAAACGGATGAACTTGGTGTATATAGAGTAATGAGTTAAAAAGCGTAAAAGTTCTCGATAAAACTTCATTCAAACGATATGGATAATTCTTTCTAGTAGTAATGGTGTCAAAATGGCTATTCGGAACCTAAAACTTTGACATCAAAAAACAGACGAACTTGGTGTATTTAGAGTAATGAGTTAAAAAGCGTAAAAGTTCTCGATAAAACTTCATTCAAACGATATAGATCAATCTTTCTAGTAGTAATGGTGTCAAAATGGCTATTCGGAACCCAAAACTTTGACTTCAAAAAATGGACGATCTTGGTGTATTTAGAGTAATGAGTTAAAAAGGGTAAAAGTTCTCGATAAAACTTCATTCAAACGATATGGATCAATCTTTCTAGTAGTAATGGTGTCAAAATGGCTATTCGGAACCCAAAACTTTGACTTCAAAAAACGGACGAACTTGGTGTATTTAGAGTAATGAGTTAAAATGCGTAAAAGTTTTCGATAAAACTTCATTCAAACGATATGGATCAATCTTTCTAGTAGTAATGGTGTCAAAATGGCTATTCGGAACCCAAAACTTTGACATCAAAAAACGGACGAACTTGGTGTATATAGAGTAATGAGTTAAAAAGCGTAAAAGTTCTCGATAAAACTTCATTCAAACGATATGGATAATTCTTTCTAGTAGTAATGGTGTCAAAATGGCTATTCGGAACCCAAAACTTTGACATCAAAAAACGGAATAACTTGGTGTATTTAGAGTAATGAGTTAAAAAGCGTAAAAGTTCTCGATAAAACTTCATTCAAACGATATGGATCAATCTTTCTAGTAGTAATGGTGTCAAAATGGCTATTCGGAACCCAAAACTTTGACTTCAAAAAATGGACGATCTTGGTGTATTTAGAGTAATGAGTTAAAAAGGGTAAAAGTTCTCGATAAAACTTCATTCAAACGATATGGATCAATCTTTCTAGTAGTAATGGTGTCAAAATGGCTATTCGGAACCCAAAACTTTGACTTCAAAAAACGGACGAACTTGGTGTATTTAGAGTAATGAGTTAAAATGCGTAAAAGTTCTCGATAAAACTTCATTCAAACGATATGGATCAATCTTTCTAGTAGTAATGGTGTCAAAATGGCTATTCGGAACCAAAAACTTTGACATAAAAAAACGGACGAACTTGGTGTATTTAGAGTAATGAGTTAAAAAGCGTAAAAGTTCTCGATAAAACATCATTCAAACGATATGGATCAATCTTTCTAGTAGTAATGGTGTCAAAATGGATTTTCGGAACCCAAAACTTTGACATCAAAAAACGGACGAACTTGGTGTATTTAGAGTAATGAGTTAAAAAGCGTAAAATTTCTCGATAAAACTTCATTCAAACGTAATGGATCAATCTTTCTAGTAGTAATGGTGTCAAAATGGTTATTCGGAACCCAAAACTTTGACATAAAAAAACGGACGAACTTGGTGTATTTAGAGTAATGAGTTAAAAAGTGTAAAAGTTCTCGATAAAACTTCATTCAAACGATATGGATCAATCTTTCTAGTAGTAATGGTGTCAAAAAGGCTATTCGGAACCCAAAACTTTGACTTCAAAAAATGGACGATCTTGGTGTATTTAGAGTAATGAGTTAAAAAGGGTAAAAGTTCTCGATAAAACTTCATTCAAACGATATGGATCAATCTTTCTAGTAGTAATGGTGTCAAAATGGCTATTCGGAACCCAAAACTTTGACTTCAAAAAACGGACGAACTTGGTGTATATAGAGTAATGAGTTAAAAAGCGTAAAAGTTCTCGATAAAACTTCATTCAAACGATATGGATAATTCTTTCTAGTAGTAATGGTGTCAAAATGACTATTCGAAACCCAAAACTTTGAAATCAAAAAACGGACGAACTTGGTGTATTTAGAGTAATGAGTTAAAAAGCGTAAAAGTTCTCGATAAAACATCATTCAAACGATATAGATCAATCTTTCTAGTAGTAATGGTGTCAAAATGGCTATTCGGAACCCAAAACTTTGACTTCAAAAAATGGACGATCTTGGTGTATTTAGAGTAATGAGTTAAAAAGGGAAAAGTTCTCGATAAAACTTCATTCAAACGATATGGATCAATCTTTCTAGTAGTAATGGTGTCAAAATGGCTATTCGGAACCCAAAACTTTGACTTCAAAAAACGGACGAACTTGGTGTATTTAGAGTAATGAGTTAAAATGCGTAAAAGTTTTCAAAAAACTTCATTCAAACGATATGGATCAATCTTTCTAGTAGTAATGGTGTCAAAATGGCTATTCGGAACCCAAAACTTTGACATCAAAAAACGGACGAACTTGGTGTATATAGAGTAATGAGTTAAAAAGCGTAAAAGTTCTCGATAAAACTTCATTCAAACGATATGGATAATTCTTTATAGTAGTAATGGTGTCAAAATGGCTATTCGGAACCCAAAACTTTGACATCAAAAAACGGACGAACTTGGTGTATTTAGAGTAATGAGTTAAAAAGCGTAAAAGTTCTCGATTAAACGTCATTCAAACGATATAGATCAATCTTTCTATTAGTAATGGTGTCAAAATGGCTATTCGGAACCCAAAACTTTGACATCAAAAAACGGAAGAACTTGGTGTATTTAGAGTAATGAGTTAAAAAGCGTAAAAGTTCTCGATAAAACTTCATTCAAATGATATGGATCAATCTTTCTAGTAGTAATGGTGTCAAAATGGCTATTCGGAACCCAAAACTTTGACTTCAAAAAATGGACGATCTTGGTGTATTTAGAGTAATGAGTTAAAAAGCGTAAAAGTTCTCGATAAAACTTCATTCAAACGATATGGATCAAAAATTCTAGTAGTAATGGTGTCAAAATGGCTATTCGGAACCCAAAACTTTGACATCAAAAAACGGATGAACTTGGTGTATATAGAGTAATGAGTTAAAAAGCGTAAAAGTTCTCGATAAAACTTCATTCAAACGATATGGATAATTCTTTCTAGTAGTAATGGTGTCAAAATGGCTATTCGGAACCTAAAACTTTGACATCAAAAAACAGACGAACTTGGTGTATTTAGAGTAATCAGTTAAAAAGCGTAAAAGTTCTCGATAAAACTTCATTCAAACGATATAGATCAATCTTTCTAGTAGTAATGGTGTCAAAATGGCTATTTGGAACCCAAAACTTTGACATCAAAAAACGGAATAACTTGGTGTATTTAGAGTAATGAGTTAAAAAGCGTAAAAGTTCTCGATAAAACTTCATTCAAACGATATGGATCAATCTTTCTAGTAGTAATGGTGTCAAAATGGCTATTCGGAACCCAAAACTTTGACATCAAAAAATGGACGATCTTGGTGTATTTAGAGTAATGAGTTAAAAAGGGTAAAAGTTCTCGATAAAACTTCATTCAAACGATATGGATCAATCTTTCTAGTAGTAATGGTGTCAAAATGGCTATTTGGAACCCAAAACTTTGACTTCAAAAAACGGACGAACTTGGTGTATTTAGAGTAATGAGTTAAAATGCGTAAAAGTTCTCGATAAAACTTCATTCAAACGATATGGATCAATCTTTCTAGTAGTAATGGTGTCAAAATGGCTATTCGGAACCAAAAACTTTGACATCAAAAAACGGACGAACTTGGTGTATTTAGAGTAATGAGTTAAAAAGCGTAAAAGTTCTCGATAAAACATCATTCAAACGATATGGATCAATCTTTCTAGTAGTAATGGTGTCAAAATGGCTTTTCGGAACCCAAAACTTTGACATCAAAAAACGGACGAACTTGGTGTATTTAGAGTAATGAGTTAAAAAGCGTAAAATTTCTCGATAAAACTTCATTCAAACGTAATGGATCAATCTTTCTAGTAGTAATGGTGTCAAAATGGTTATTCGGAACCCAAAACTTTGACATAAAAAAACGGACGAACTTGGTGTATTTAGAGTAATGAGTTAAAAAGTGTAAAAGTTCTCGATAAAACTTCATTCAAACGATATGGATCAATCTTTCTAGTAGTAATGGTGTCAAAAAGGCTATTCGGAACCCAAAACTTTGACTTCAAAAAATGGACGATCTTGGTGTATTTAGAGTAATGAGTTAAAAAGGGTAAAAGTTCTCGATAAAACTTCATTCAAACGATATGGATCAATCTTTCTAGTAGTAATGGTGTCAAAATGGCTATTCGGAACCCAAAACTTTGACTTCAAAAAACGGACGAACTTGGTGTATATAGAGTAATGAGTTAAAAAGCGTAAAAGTTCTCGATAAAACTTCATTCAAACGATATGGATAATTCTTTCTAGTAGTAATGGTGTCAAAATGACTATTCGAAACCCAAAACTTTGAAATCAAAAAACGGACGAACTTGGTGTATTTAGAGTAATGAGTTAAAAAGCGTAAAAGTTCTCGATAAAACATCATTCAAACGATATAGATCAATCTTTCTAGTAGTAATGGTGTCAAAATGGCTATTCGGAACCCAAAACTTTGACTTCAAAAAATGGACGATCTTGGTGTATTTAGAGTAATGAGTTAAAAAGGGAAAAGTTCTCGATAAAACTTCATTCAAACGATATGGATCAATCTTTCTAGTAGTAATGGTGTCAAAATGGCTATTCGGAACCCAAAACTTTGACTTCAAAAAACGGACGAACTTGGTGTATTTAGAGTAATGAGTTAAAATGCGTAAAAGTTTTCAAAAAACTTCATTCAAACGATATGGATCAATCTTTCTAGTAGTAATGGTGTCAAAATGGCTATTCGGAACCCAAAACTTTGACATCAAAAAACGGACGAACTTGGTGTATATAGAGTAATGAGTTAAAAAGCGTAAAAGTTCTCGATAAAACTTCATTCAAACGATATGGATAATTCTTTATAGTAGTAATGGTGTCAAAATGGCTATTCGGAACCCAAAACTTTGACATCAAAAAACGGACGAACTTGGTGTATTTAGAGTAATGAGTTAAAAAGCGTAAAAGTTCTCGATTAAACGTCATTCAAACGATATAGATCAATCTTTCTATTAGTAATGGTGTCAAAATGGCTATTCGGAACCCAAAACTTTGACATCAAAAAACGGAAGAACTTGGTGTATTTAGAGTAATGAGTTAAAAAGCGTAAAAGTTCTCGATAAAACTTCATTCAAATGATATGGATCAATCTTTCTAGTAGTAATGGTGTCAAAATGGCTATTCGGAACCCAAAACTTTGACTTCAAAAAATGGACGATCTTGGTGTATTTAGAGTAATGAGTTAAAAAGCGTAAAAGTTCTCGATAAAACTTCATTCAAACGATATGGATCAAAAATTCTAGTAGTAATGGTGTCAAAATGGCTATTCGGAACCCAAAACTTTGACATCAAAAAACGGATGAACTTGGTGTATATAGAGTAATGAGTTAAAAAGCGTAAAAGTTCTCGATAAAACTTCATTCAAACGATATGGATAATTCTTTCTAGTAGTAATGGTGTCAAAATGGCTATTCGGAACCTAAAACTTTGACATCAAAAAACAGACGAACTTGGTGTATTTAGAGTAATCAGTTAAAAAGCGTAAAAGTTCTCGATAAAACTTCATTCAAACGATATAGATCAATCTTTCTAGTAGTAATGGTGTCAAAATGGCTATTTGGAACCCAAAACTTTGACATCAAAAAACGGAATAACTTGGTGTATTTAGAGTAATGAGTTAAAAAGCGTAAAAGTTCTCGATAAAACTTCATTCAAACGATATGGATCAATCTTTCTAGTAGTAATGGTGTCAAAATGGCTATTCGGAACCCAAAACTTTGACATCAAAAAATGGACGATCTTGGTGTATTTAGAGTAATGAGTTAAAAAGGGTAAAAGTTCTCGATAAAACTTCATTCAAACGATATGGATCAATCTTTCTAGTAGTAATGGTGTCAAAATGGCTATTTGGAACCCAAAACTTTGACTTCAAAAAACGGACGAACTTGGTGTATTTAGAGTAATGAGTTAAAATGCGTAAAAGTTCTCGATAAAACTTCATTCAAACGATATGGATCAATCTTTCTAGTAGTAATGGTGTCAAAATGGCTATTCGGAACCAAAAACTTTGACATCAAAAAACGGACGAACTTGGTGTATTTAGAGTAATGAGTTAAAAAGCGTAAAAGTTCTCGATAAAACATCATTCAAACGATATGGATCAATCTTTCTAGTAGTAATGGTGTCAAAATGGCTTTTCGGAACCCAAAACTTTGACATCAAAAAACGGACGAACTTGGTGTATTTAGAGTAATGAGTTAAAAAGCGTAAAATTTCTCGATAAAACTTCATTCAAACGTAATGGATCAATCTTTCTAGTAGTAATGGTGTCAAAATGGTTATTCGGAACCCAAAACTTTGACTTCAAAAAACGGACGAACTTGGTGTATATAGAGTAATGAGTTAAAAAGCGTAAAAGTTCTCGATAAAACTTCATTCAAACGATATGGATAATTCTTTCTAGTAGTAATGGTGTCAAAATGACTATTCGAAACCCAAAACTTTGAAATCAAAAAACGGACGATCTTGGTGTATTTAGAGTAATGAGTTAAAAAGGGTAAAAGTTCTCGATAAAACTTCATTCAAACGATATAGATCAATCTTTCTAGTAGTAATGGTGTCAAAATGGCTATTCGGAACCCAAAACTTTGACTTCAAAAAACGGACGAACTTGGTGTATATAGAGTAATGAGTTAAAAAGCGTAAAAGTTCTCGATAAAACTTCATTCAAACGATATGGATAATTCTTTCTAGTAGTAATGGTGTCAAAATGACTATTCGAAACCCAAAACTTTGAAATCAAAAAACGGACGAACTTGGTGTATTTAGAGTAATGAGTTAAAAAGCGTAAAAGTTCTCAATAAAACATCATTCAAACGATATAGATCAATCTTTCTAGTAGTAATGGTGTCAAAATGGCTATTCGGAACCCAAAACTTTGACTTCAAAAAATGGACGATCTTGGTGTATTTAGAGTAATGAGTTAAAAAGGGAAAAGTTCTCGATAAAACTTCATTCAAACGATATGGATCAATCTTTCTAGTAGTAATGGTGTCAAAATGGCTATTCGGAACCCAAAACTTTGACTTCAAAAAACGGACGAACTTGGTGTATTTAGAGTAATGAGTTAAAATGCGTAAAAGTTTTCGATAAAACTTCATTCAAACGATATGGATCAATCTTTCTAGTAGTAATGGTGTCAAAATGGCTATTCGGAACCCAAAACTTTGACATCAAAAAACGGACGAACTTGGTGTATATAGAGTAATGAGTTAAAAAGCGTAAAAGTTCTCGATAAAACTTCATTCAAACGATATGGATAATTCTTTCTAGTAGTAATGGTGTCAAAATGGCTATTCGGAACCCAAAACTTTGACATCAAAAAACGGACGAACTTGGTGTATTTAGAGTAATGAGTTAAAAAGCGTAAAAGTTCTCGATAAAACGTCATTCAAACGATATAGATCAATCTTTCTATTAGTAATGGTGTCAAAATGGCTATTCGGAACCCAAAACTTTGACATCAAAAAACGGAAGAACTTGGTGTATTTAGAGTAATGAGTTAAAAAGCGTAAAAGTTCTCGATAAAACTTCATTCAAATGATATGGATCAATCTTTCTAGTAGTAATGGTGTCAAAATGGCTATTCGGAACCCAAAACTTTGACTTCAAAAAATGGACGATCTTGGTGTATTTAGAGTAATGAGTTAAAAAGGGTAAAAGTTCTCGATAAAACTTCATTCAAACGATACGGATCAATCTTTCTAGTAGTAATGGTGTCAAAATGGCTATTCGGAACCCAAAACTTTGACTTCAAAAAACGGACGAACTTGGTGTATTTAGAGTAATGAGTTAAAATGCGTAAAAGTTCTCGATAAAACTTCATTCAAACGATATGGATCAATCTTTCTAGTAGTAATGGTGTCAAAATGGCTATTCGGAACCCAAAACTTTGACATCAAAAAACGGACGAACTTGGTGTATTTAGAGTAATGAGTTAAAAAGCGTAAAAGTTCTCGATAAAACTTCATTCAAACGATATGGATCAATCTTTCTAGTAGTAATGGTGTCAAAATGGCTATTCGGAACCAAAAACTTTGACATCAAAAAACGGACGAACTTGGTGTATTTAGAGTAATGAGTTAAAAAGCGTAAAAGTTCTCGATAAAACATCATTCAAACGATATGGATCAATCTTTCTAGTAGTAATGGTGTCAAAATGGCTTTTCGGAACCCAAAACTTTGACATCAAAAAATGGACGAACTTGGTGTATATAGAGTAATGAGTTAAAAAGCGTAAAAGTTCTCGATAAAACTTCATTCAAACGATATGGATAATTCTTTCTAGTAGTAATGGTGTCAAAATGACTATTCGAAACCCAAAACTTTGAAATCAAAAAACGGACGAACTTGGTGTATTTAGAGTAATGAGTTAAAAAGCGTAAAAGTTCTCAATAAAACATCATTCAAACGATATAGATCAATCTTTCTAGTAGTAATGGTGTCAAAATGGCTATTCGGAACCCAAAACTTTGACTTCAAAAAATGGACGATCTTGGTGTATTTAGAGTAATGAGTTAAAAAGGGAAAAGTTCTCGATAAAACTTCATTCAAACGATATGGATCAATCTTTCTAGTAGTAATGGTGTCAAAATGGCTATTCGGAACCCAAAACTTTGACTTCAAAAAACGGACGAACTTGGTGTATTTTGAGTAATGAGTTAAAAAGCGTAAAAGTTTTCGATAAAACTTCATTCAAACGATATGGATCAATCTTTCTAGTAGTAATGGTGTCAAAATGGCTATTCGGAACCCAAAACTTTGACTTCAAAAAATGGACGATCTTGGTGTATTTAGAGTAATGAATTAAAAAGGGTAAAAGTTCTCGATAAAACTTCATTCAAACGATATGGATCAATCTTTCTAGTAGTAATGGTGTCAAAATGGCTATTTGGAACCCAAAACTTTGACTTCAAAAAACGGACGAACTTGGTGTATTTAGAGTAATGAGTTAAAATGCGTAAAAGTTCTCGATAAAACTTCATTCAAACGATATGGATCAATCTTTCTGGTAGTAATGGTGTCAAAATGGCTATTCGGAACCAAAAACTTTGACATCAAAAAACGGACGAACTTGGTGTATTTAGAGTAATGAGTTAAAAAGCGTAAAAGTTCTCGATAAAACATCATTCAAACGATATGGATCAATCTTTCTAGTAGTAATGGTGTCAAAATGGCTTTTCGGAACCCAAAACTTTGACATCAAAAAACGGACGAACTTGGTGTATTTAGAGTAATGAGTTAAAAAGCGTAAAATTTCTCGATAAAACTTCATTCAAACGTAATGGATCAATCTTTCTAGTAGTAATGGTGTCAAAATGGTTATTCGGAACCCAAAACTTTGACATAAAAAAACGGACGAACTTGTTGTATTTAGAGTAATGAGTTAAAAAGTGTAAAAGTTCTCGATAAAACTTCATTCAAACGATATGGATCAATCTTTCTAGTAGTAATGGTGTCAAAATGGCTATTCGGAACCCAAAACTTTGACTTCAAAAAATGGACGATCTTCGTGTATTTAGAGTAATGAGTTAAAAAGGGTAAAAGTTCTCGATAAAACTTCATTCAAACGATATGGATCAATCTTTCTAGTAGTAATGGTGTCAAAATGGCTATTCGGAACCCAAAACTTTGACTTCAAAAAACGGACGAACTTGGTGTATATAGAGTAATGAGTTAAAAAGCGTAAAAGTTCTCGATAAAACTTCATTCAAACGATATGGATAATTCTTTCTAGTAGTAATGGTGTCAAAATGGCTATTTGGAACCCAAAACTTTGACATCAAAAAACGGAATAACTTGGTGTATTTAGAGTAATGAGTTAAAAAGCGTAAAAGTTCTCGATAAAACTTCATTCAAACGATATGGATCAATCTTTCTAGTAGTAATGGTGTCAAAATGGCTATTCGGAACCCAAAACTTTGACATCAAAAAATGGACGATCTTGGTGTATTTAGAGTAATGAGTTAAAAAGGGTAAAAGTTCTCGATAAAACTTCATTCAAACGATATGGATCAATCTTTCTAGTAGTAATGGTGTCAAAATGGCTATTTGGAACCCAAAACTTTGACTTCAAAAAACGGACGAACTTGGTGTATTTAGAGTAATGAGTTAAAATGCGTAAAAGTTCTCGATAAAACTTCATTCAAACGATATGGATCAATCTTTCTAGTAGTAATGGTGTCAAAATGGCTATTCGGAACCAAAAACTTTGACATCAAAAAACGGACGAACTTGGTGTATTTAGAGTAATGAGTTAAAAAGCGTAAAAGTTCTCGATAAAACATCATTCAAACGATATGGATCAATCTTTCTAGTAGTAATGGTGTCAAAATGGCTTTTCGGAACCCAAAACTTTGACATCAAAAAACGGACGAACTTGGTGTATTTAGAGTAATGAGTTAAAAAGCGTAAAATTTCTCGATAAAACTTCATTCAAACGTAATGGATCAATCTTTCTAGTAGTAATGGTGTCAAAATGGTTATTCGGAACCCAAAACTTTGACTTCAAAAAACGGACGAACTTGGTGTATATAGAGTAATGAGTTAAAAAGCGTAAAAGTTCTCGATAAAACTTCATTCAAACGATATGGATAATTCTTTCTAGTAGTAATGGTGTCAAAATGACTATTCGAAACCCAAAACTTTGAAATCAAAAAACGGACGATCTTGGTGTATTTAGAGTAATGAGTTAAAAAGGGTAAAAGTTCTCGATAAAACTTCATTCAAACGATATAGATCAATCTTTCTAGTAGTAATGGTGTCAAAATGGCTATTCGGAACCCAAAACTTTGACTTCAAAAAACGGACGAACTTGGTGTATATAGAGTAATGAGTTAAAAAGCGTAAAAGTTCTCGATAAAACTTCATTCAAACGATATGGATAATTCTTTCTAGTAGTAATGGTGTCAAAATGACTATTCGAAACCCAAAACTTTGAAATCAAAAAACGGACGAACTTGGTGTATTTAGAGTAATGAGTTAAAAAGCGTAAAAGTTCTCAATAAAACATCATTCAAACGATATAGATCAATCTTTCTAGTAGTAATGGTGTCAAAATGGCTATTCGGAACCCAAAACTTTGACTTCAAAAAATGGACGATCTTGGTGTATTTAGAGTAATGAGTTAAAAAGGGAAAAGTTCTCGATAAAACTTCATTCAAACGATATGGATCAATCTTTCTAGTAGTAATGGTGTCAAAATGGCTATTCGGAACCCAAAACTTTGACTTCAAAAAACGGACGAACTTGGTGTATTTAGAGTAATGAGTTAAAATGCGTAAAAGTTTTCGATAAAACTTCATTCAAACGATATGGATCAATCTTTCTAGTAGTAATGGTGTCAAAATGGCTATTCGGAACCCAAAACTTTGACATCAAAAAACGGACGAACTTGGTGTATATAGAGTAATGAGTTAAAAAGCGTAAAAGTTCTCGATAAAACTTCATTCAAACGATATGGATAATTCTTTCTAGTAGTAATGGTGTCAAAATGGCTATTCGGAACCCAAAACTTTGACATCAAAAAACGGACGAACTTGGTGTATTTAGAGTAATGAGTTAAAAAGCGTAAAAGTTCTCGATAAAACGTCATTCAAACGATATAGATCAATCTTTCTATTAGTAATGGTGTCAAAATGGCTATTCGGAACCCAAAACTTTGACATCAAAAAACGGAAGAACTTGGTGTATTTAGAGTAATGAGTTAAAAAGCGTAAAAGTTCTCGATAAAACTTCATTCAAATGATATGGATCAATCTTTCTAGTAGTAATGGTGTCAAAATGGCTATTCGGAACCCAAAACTTTGACTTCAAAAAATGGACGATCTTGGTGTATTTAGAGTAATGAGTTAAAAAGGGTAAAAGTTCTCGATAAAACTTCATTCAAACGATACGGATCAATCTTTCTAGTAGTAATGGTGTCAAAATGGCTATTCGGAACCCAAAACTTTGACTTCAAAAAACGGACGAACTTGGTGTATTTAGAGTAATGAGTTAAAATGCGTAAAAGTTCTCGATAAAACTTCATTCAAACGATATGGATCAATCTTTCTAGTAGTAATGGTGTCAAAATGGCTATTCGGAACCCAAAACTTTGACATCAAAAAACGGACGAACTTGGTGTATTTAGAGTAATGAGTTAAAAAGCGTAAAAGTTCTCGATAAAACTTCATTCAAACGATATGGATCAATCTTTCTAGTAGTAATGGTGTCAAAATGGCTATTCGGAACCAAAAACTTTGACATCAAAAAACGGACGAACTTGGTGTATTTAGAGTAATGAGTTAAAAAGCGTAAAAGTTCTCGATAAAACATCATTCAAACGATATGGATCAATCTTTCTAGTAGTAATGGTGTCAAAATGGCTTTTCGGAACCCAAAACTTTGACATCAAAAAATGGACGAACTTGGTGTATATAGAGTAATGAGTTAAAAAGCGTAAAAGTTCTCGATAAAACTTCATTCAAACGATATGGATAATTCTTTCTAGTAGTAATGGTGTCAAAATGACTATTCGAAACCCAAAACTTTGAAATCAAAAAACGGACGAACTTGGTGTATTTAGAGTAATGAGTTAAAAAGCGTAAAAGTTCTCAATAAAACATCATTCAAACGATATAGATCAATCTTTCTAGTAGTAATGGTGTCAAAATGGCTATTCGGAACCCAAAACTTTGACTTCAAAAAATGGACGATCTTGGTGTATTTAGAGTAATGAGTTAAAAAGGGAAAAGTTCTCGATAAAACTTCATTCAAACGATATGGATCAATCTTTCTAGTAGTAATGGTGTCAAAATGGCTATTCGGAACCCAAAACTTTGACTTCAAAAAACGGACGAACTTGGTGTATTTTGAGTAATGAGTTAAAAAGCGTAAAAGTTTTCGATAAAACTTCATTCAAACGATATGGATCAATCTTTCTAGTAGTAATGGTGTCAAAATGGCTATTCGGAACCCAAAACTTTGACTTCAAAAAATGGACGATCTTGGTGTATTTAGAGTAATGAATTAAAAAGGGTAAAAGTTCTCGATAAAACTTCATTCAAACGATATGGATCAATCTTTCTAGTAGTAATGGTGTCAAAATGGCTATTTGGAACCCAAAACTTTGACTTCAAAAAACGGACGAACTTGGTGTATTTAGAGTAATGAGTTAAAATGCGTAAAAGTTCTCGATAAAACTTCATTCAAACGATATGGATCAATCTTTCTGGTAGTAATGGTGTCAAAATGGCTATTCGGAACCAAAAACTTTGACATCAAAAAACGGACGAACTTGGTGTATTTAGAGTAATGAGTTAAAAAGCGTAAAAGTTCTCGATAAAACATCATTCAAACGATATGGATCAATCTTTCTAGTAGTAATGGTGTCAAAATGGCTTTTCGGAACCCAAAACTTTGACATCAAAAAACGGACGAACTTGGTGTATTTAGAGTAATGAGTTAAAAAGCGTAAAATTTCTCGATAAAACTTCATTCAAACGTAATGGATCAATCTTTCTAGTAGTAATGGTGTCAAAATGGTTATTCGGAACCCAAAACTTTGACATAAAAAAACGGACGAACTTGTTGTATTTAGAGTAATGAGTTAAAAAGTGTAAAAGTTCTCGATAAAACTTCATTCAAACGATATGGATCAATCTTTCTAGTAGTAATGGTGTCAAAATGGCTATTCGGAACCCAAAACTTTGACTTCAAAAAATGGACGATCTTCGTGTATTTAGAGTAATGAGTTAAAAAGGGTAAAAGTTCTCGATAAAACTTCATTCAAACGATATGGATCAATCTTTCTAGTAGTAATGGTGTCAAAATGGCTATTCGGAACCCAAAACTTTGACTTCAAAAAACGGACGAACTTGGTGTATATAGAGTAATGAGTTAAAAAGCGTAAAAGTTCTCGATAAAACTTCATTCAAACGATATGGATAATTCTTTCTAGTAGTAATGGTGTCAAAATGACTATTCGAAACCCAAAACTTTGAAATCAAAAAACGGACGAACTTGGTGTATTTAGAGTAATGAGTTAAAAAGCGTAAAAGTTCTCAATAAAACATCATTCAAACGATATAGATCAATCTTTCTAGTAGTAATGGTGTCAAAATGGCTATTCGGAACCCAAAACTTTGACTTCAAAAAATGGACGATCTTGGTGTATTTAGAGTAATGAGTTAAAAAGGGAAAAGTTCTCGATAAAACTTCATTCAAACGATATGGATCAATCTTTCTAGTAGTAATGGTGTCAAAATGGCTATTCGGAACCCAAAACTTTGACTTCAAAAAACGGACGAACTTGGTGTATTTAGAGTAATGAGTTAAAATGCGTAAAAGTTTTCGATAAAACTTCATTCAAACGATATGGATCAATCTTTCTAGTAGTAATGGTGTCAAAATGGCTATTCGGAACCCAAAACTTTGACATCAAAAAACGGACGAACTTGGTGTATATAGAGTAATGAGTTAAAAAGCGTAAAAGTTCTCGATAAAACTTCATTCAAACGATATGGATAATTCTTTCTAGTAGTAATGGTGTCAAAATGGCTATTCGGAACCCAAAACTTTGACATCAAAAAACGGACGAACTTGGTGTATTTAGAGTAATGAGTTAAAAAGCGTAAAAGTTCTCGATAAAACGTCATTCAAACGATATAGATCAATCTTTCTATTAGTAATGGTGTCAAAATGGCTATTCGGAACCCAAAACTTTGACATCAAAAAACGGAAGAACTTGGTGTATTTAGAGTAATGAGTTAAAAAGCGTAAAAGTTCTCGATAAAACTTCATTCAAATGATATGGATCAATCTTTCTAGTAGTAATGGTGTCAAAATGGCTATTCGGAACCCAAAACTTTGACTTCAAAAAATGGACGATCTTGGTGTATTTAGAGTAATGAGTTAAAAAGGGTAAAAGTTCTCGATAAAACTTCATTCAAACGATACGGATCAATCTTTCTAGTAGTAATGGTGTCAAAATGGCTATTCGGAACCCAAAACTTTGACTTCAAAAAACGGACGAACTTGGTGTATTTAGAGTAATGAGTTAAAATGCGTAAAAGTTCTCGATAAAACTTCATTCAAACGATATGGATCAATCTTTCTAGTAGTAATGGTGTCAAAATGGCTATTCGGAACCCAAAACTTTGACATCAAAAAACGGACGAACTTGGTGTATTTAGAGTAATGAGTTAAAAAGCGTAAAAGTTTTCGATAAAACTTCATTCAAACGATATGGATCAATCTTTCTAGTAGTAATGGTGTCAAAATGGCTATTCGGAACCAAAAACTTTGACATCAAAAAACGGACGAACTTGGTGTATTTAGAGTAATGAGTTAAAAAGCGTAAAAGTTCTCGATAAAACATCATTCAAACGATATGGATCAATCTTTCTAGTAGTAATGGTGTCAAAATGGCTTTTCGGAACCCAAAACTTTGACATCAAAAAATGGACGAACTTGGTGTATATAGAGTAATGAGTTAAAAAGCGTAAAAGTTCTCGATAAAACTTCATTCAAACGATATGGATAATTCTTTCTAGTAGTAATGGTGTCAAAATGGCTATTCGGAACCCAAAACTTTGACATCAAAAAACGGACGAACTTGGTGTATTTAGAGTAATGAGTTAAAAAGCGTAAAAGTTCTCGATAAAACGTCATTCAAACGATATAGATCAATCTTTCTATTAGTAATGGTGTCAAAATGGCTATTCGGAACCCAAAACTTTGACATCAAAAAACGGAAGAACTTGGTGTATTTAGAGTAATGAGTTAAAAAGCGTAAAAGTTCTCGATAAAACTTCATTCAAATGATATGGATCAATCTTTCTAGTAGTAATGGTGTCAAAATGGCTATTCGGAACCCAAAACTTTGACTTCAAAAAATGGACGATCTTGGTGTATTTAGAGTAATGAGTTAAAAAGGGTAAAAGTTCTCGATAAAACTTCATTCAAACGATATGGATCAATCTTTCTAGTAGTAATGGTGTCAAAATGGCTATTCGGAACCAAAAACTTTGACATCAAAAAACGGACGAACTTGGTGTATTTAGAGTAATGAGTTAAAAAGCGTAAAAGTTCTCGATAAAACATCATTCAAACGATATGGATCAATCTTTCTAGTAGTAATGGTGTCAAAATGGCTTTTCGGAACCCAAAACTTTGACATCAAAAAATGGACGAACTTGGTGTATATAGAGTAATGAGTTAAAAAGCGTAAAAGTTCTCGATAAAACTTCATTCAAACGATATGGATAATTCTTTCTAGTAGTAATGGTGTCAAAATGGCTTTTCGGAACCCAAAACTTTGACATCAAAAAATGGACGAACTTGGTGTATATAGAGTAATGAGTTAAAATGCGTAAAAGTTCTCGATAAAACTTCATTCAAACGATATGGATCAATCTTTCTAGTAGTAATGGTGTCAAAATGGCTATTCGGAACCCAAAACCTTGACATCAAAAAACGGACGAACTTGGTGTATTTAGAGTAATGAGTTAAAAAGCGTAAAAGTTCTCGATAAAACTTCATTCAAACGATATGGATCAATCTTTCTAGTAGTAATGGTGTCAAAATGGCTATTCGGAACCAAAAACTTTGACATCAAAAAACGGACGAACTTGGTGTATTTAGAGTAATGAGTTAAAAAGCGTAAAAGTTCTCGATAAAACATCATTCAAACGATATGGATCAATCTTTCTAGTAGTAATGGTGTCAAAATGGCTTTTCGGAACCCAAAACTTTGACATCAAAAAATGGACGAACTTGGTGTATATAGAGTAATGAGTTAAAAAGCGTAAAAGTTCTCGATAAAACTTCATTCAAACGATATGGATAATTCTTTCTAGTAGTAATGGTGTCAAAATGACTATTCGAAACCCAAAACTTTGAAATCAAAAAACGGACGAACTTGGTGTATTTAGAGTAATGAGTTAAAAAGCGTAAAAGTTCTCAATAAAACATCATTCAAACGATATAGATCAATCTTTCTAGTAGTAATGGTGTCAAAATGGCTATTCGGAACCCAAAACTTTGACTTCAAAAAATGGACGATCTTGGTGTATTTAGAGTAATGAGTTAAAAAGGGAAAAGTTCTCGATAAAACTTCATTCAAACGATATGGATCAATCTTTCTAGTAGTAATGGTGTCAAAATGGCTATTCGGAACCCAAAACTTTGACTTCAAAAAACGGACGAACTTGGTGTATTTAGAGTAATGAGTTAAAAAGGGTAAAAGTTCTCGATAAAACGTCATTCAAACGATATAGATCAATCTTTCTATTAGTAATGGTGTCAAAATGGCTATTCGGAACCCAAAACTTTGACATCAAAAAACGGAAGAACTTGGTGTATTTAGAGTAATGAGTTAAAAAGCGTAAAAGTTCTCGATAAAACTTCATTCAAATGATATGGATCAATCTTTCTAGTAGTAATGGTGTCAAAATGGCTATTCGGAACCCAAAACTTTGACTTCAAAAAATGGACGATCTTGGTGTATTTAGAGTAATGAGTTAAAAAGGGTAAAAGTTCTCGATAAAACTTCATTCAAACGATATGGATCAATCTTTCTAGTAGTAATGGTGTCAAAATGGCTATTCGGAACCCAAAACTTTGACATCAAAAAACGGACGAACTTGGTGTATATAGAGTAATGAGTTAAAAAGCGTAAAAGTTCTCGATAAAACTTTATTCAAACGATATGGATAATTCTTTCTAGTAGTAATGGTGTCAAAATGGCTATTCGGAACCCAAAACTTTGACATCAAAAAACGGACGAACTTGGTGTATTTAGAGTAATGAGTTAAAAAGCGTAAAAGTTCTCGATAAAACGTCATTCAAACGATATAGATCAATCTTTCTATTAGTAATGGTGTCAAAATGGCTATTCGGAACCCAAAACTTTGACATCAAAAAACGGAAGAACTTGGTGTATTTAGAGTAATGAGTTAAAAAGCGTAAAAGTTCTCGATAAAACTTCATTCAAATGATATGGATCAATCTTTCTAGTAGTAATGGTGTCAAAATGGCTATTCGGAACCCAAAACTTTGACTTCAAAAAATGGACGATCTTGGTGTATTTAGAGTAATGAGTTAAAAAGGGTAAAAGTTCTCGATAAAACTTCATTCAAACGATATGGATCAATCTTTCTAGTAGTAATGGTGTCAAAATGGCTATTCGGAACCAAAAACTTTGACATCAAAAAACGGACGAACTTGGTGTATTTAGAGTAATGAGTTAAAAAGCGTAAAAGTTCTCGATAAAACATCATTCAAACGATATGGATCAATCTTTCTAGTAGTAATGGTGTCAAAATGGCTTTTCGGAACCCAAAACTTTGACATCAAAAAATGGACGAACTTGGTGTATATAGAGTAATGAGTTAAAAAGCGTAAAAGTTCTCGATAAAACTTCATTCAAACGATATGGATAATTCTTTCTAGTAGTAATGGTGTCAAAATGGCTTTTCGGAACCCAAAACTTTGACATCAAAAAATGGACGAACTTGGTGTATATAGAGTAATGAGTTAAAATGCGTAAAAGTTCTCGATAAAACTTCATTCAAACGATATGGATCAATCTTTCTAGTAGTAATGGTGTCAAAATGGCTATTCGGAACCCAAAACTTTGACATCAAAAAACGGACGAACTTGGTGTATTTAGAGTAATGAGTTAAAAAGCGTAAAAGTTCTCGATAAAACTTCATTCAAACGATATGGATCAATCTTTCTAGTAGTAATGGTGTCAAAATGGCTATTCGGAACCAAAAACTTTGACATCAAAAAACGGACGAACTTGGTGTATTTAGAGTAATGAGTTAAAAAGCGTAAAAGTTCTCGATAAAACATCATTCAAACGATATGGATCAATCTTTCTAGTAGTAATGGTGTCAAAATGGCTTTTCGGAACCCAAAACTTTGACATCAAAAAATGGACGAACTTGGTGTATATAGAGTAATGAGTTAAAAAGCGTAAAAGTTCTCGATAAAACTTCATTCAAACGATATGGATAATTCTTTCTAGTAGTAATGGTGTCAAAATGACTATTCGAAACCCAAAACTTTGAAATCAAAAAACGGACGAACTTGGTGTATTTAGAGTAATGAGTTAAAAAGCGTAAAAGTTCTCAATAAAACATCATTCAAACGATATAGATCAATCTTTCTAGTAGTAATGGTGTCAAAATGGCTATTCGGAACCCAAAACTTTGACTTCAAAAAATGGACGATCTTGGTGTATTTAGAGTAATGAGTTAAAAAGGGAAAAGTTCTCGATAAAACTTCATTCAAACGATATGGATCAATCTTTCTAGTAGTAATGGTGTCAAAATGGCTATTCGGAACCCAAAACTTTGACTTCAAAAAACGGACGAACTTGGTGTATTTAGAGTAATGAGTTAAAATGCGTAAAAGTTTTCGATAAAACTTCATTCAAACGATATGGATCAATCTTTCTAGTAGTAATGGTGTCAAAATGGCTATTCGGAACCCAAAACTTTGACATCAAAAAACGGACGAACTTGGTGTATATAGAGTAATGAGTTAAAAAGCGTAAAAGTTCTCGATAAAACTTCATTCAAACGATATGGATAATTCTTTCTAGTAGTAATGGTGTCAAAATGGCTATTCGGAACCCAAAACTTTGACATCAAAAAACGGACGAACTTGGTGTATTTAGAGTAATGAGTTAAAAAGCGTAAAAGTTCTCAATAAAACATCATTCAAACGATATAGATCAATCTTTCTAGTAGTAATGGTGTCAAAATGGCTATTCGGAACCCAAAACTTTGACTTCAAAAAATGGACGATCTTGGTGTATTTAGAGTAATGAGTTAAAAAGGGAAAAGTTCTCGATAAAACTTCATTCAAACGATATGGATCAATCTTTCTAGTAGTAATGGTGTCAAAATGGCTATTCGGAACCCAAAACTTTGACTTCAAAAAACGGACGAACTTGGTGTATTTAGAGTAATGAGTTAAAATGCGTAAAAGTTTTCGATAAAACTTCATTCAAACGATATGGATCAATCTTTCTAGTAGTAATGGTGTCAAAATGGCTATTCGGAACCCAAAACTTTGACATCAAAAAACGGACGAACTTGGTGTATATAGAGTAATGAGTTAAAAAGCGTAAAAGTTCTCGATAAAACTTCATTCAAACGATATGGATAATTCTTTCTAGTAGTAATGGTGTCAAAATGGCTATTCGGAACCCAAAACTTTGACTTCAAAAAATGGACGAACTTGTTGTATTTAGAGTAATGAGTTAAAAAGTGTAAAAGTTCTCGATAAAACTTCATTCAAACGATATGGATCAATCTTTCTAGTAGTAATGGTGTCAAAATGGCTATTCGGAACCCAAAACTTTGACATCAAAAAACGGACGAACTTGGTGTATATAGAGTAATGAGTTAAAAAGCGTAAAAGTTCTCGATAAAACTTTATTCAAACGATATGGATAATTCTTTCTAGTAGTAATGGTGTCAAAATGGCTATTCGGAACCCAAAACTTTGACATCAAAAAACGGACGAACTTGGTGTATTTAGAGTAATGAGTTAAAAAGCGTAAAAGTTCTCGATAAAACGTCATTCAAACGATATAGATCAATCTTTCTATTAGTAATGGTGTCAAAATGGCTATTCGGAACCCAAAACTTTGACATCAAAAAACGGAAGAACTTGGTGTATTTAGAGTAATGAGTTAAAAAGCGTAAAAGTTCTCGATAAAACTTCATTCAAATGATATGGATCAATCTTTCTAGTAGTAATGGTGTCAAAATGGCTATTCGGAACCCAAAACTTTGACTTCAAAAAATGGACGATCTTGGTGTATTTAGAGTAATGAGTTAAAAAGGGTAAAAGTTCTCGATAAAACTTCATTCAAACGATATGGATCAATCTTTCTAGTAGTAATGGTGTCAAAATGGCTATTCGGAACCAAAAACTTTGACATCAAAAAACGGACGAACTTGGTGTATTTAGAGTAATGAGTTAAAAAGCGTAAAAGTTCTCGATAAAACATCATTCAAACGATATGGATCAATCTTTCTAGTAGTAATGGTGTCAAAATGGCTTTTCGGAACCCAAAACTTTGACATCAAAAAATGGACGAACTTGGTGTATATAGAGTAATGAGTTAAAAAGCGTAAAAGTTCTCGATAAAACTTCATTCAAACGATATGGATAATTCTTTCTAGTAGTAATGGTGTCAAAATGGCTTTTCGGAACCCAAAACTTTGACATCAAAAAATGGACGAACTTGGTGTATATAGAGTAATGAGTTAAAATGCGTAAAAGTTCTCGATAAAACTTCATTCAAACGATATGGATCAATCTTTCTAGTAGTAATGGTGTCAAAATGGCTATTCGGAACCCAAAACTTTGACATCAAAAAACGGACGAACTTGGTGTATTTAGAGTAATGAGTTAAAAAGCGTAAAAGTTCTCGATAAAACTTCATTCAAACGATATGGATCAATCTTTCTAGTAGTAATGGTGTCAAAATGGCTATTCGGAACCAAAAACTTTGACATCAAAAAACGGACGAACTTGGTGTATTTAGAGTAATGAGTTAAAAAGCGTAAAAGTTCTCGATAAAACATCATTCAAACGATATGGATCAATCTTTCTAGTAGTAATGGTGTCAAAATGGCTTTTCGGAACCCAAAACTTTGACATCAAAAAATGGACGAACTTGGTGTATATAGAGTAATGAGTTAAAAAGCGTAAAAGTTCTCGATAAAACTTCATTCAAACGATATGGATAATTCTTTCTAGTAGTAATGGTGTCAAAATGACTATTCGAAACCCAAAACTTTGAAATCAAAAAACGGACGAACTTGGTGTATTTAGAGTAATGAGTTAAAAAGCGTAAAAGTTCTCAATAAAACATCATTCAAACGATATAGATCAATCTTTCTAGTAGTAATGGTGTCAAAATGGCTATTCGGAACCCAAAACTTTGACTTCAAAAAATGGACGATCTTGGTGTATTTAGAGTAATGAGTTAAAAAGGGAAAAGTTCTCGATAAAACTTCATTCAAACGATATGGATCAATCTTTCTAGTAGTAATGGTGTCAAAATGGCTATTCGGAACCCAAAACTTTGACTTCAAAAAACGGACGAACTTGGTGTATTTAGAGTAATGAGTTAAAATGCGTAAAAGTTTTCGATAAAACTTCATTCAAACGATATGGATCAATCTTTCTAGTAGTAATGGTGTCAAAATGGCTATTCGGAACCCAAAACTTTGACATCAAAAAACGGACGAACTTGGTGTATATAGAGTAATGAGTTAAAAAGCGTAAAAGTTCTCGATAAAACTTCATTCAAACGATATGGATAATTCTTTCTAGTAGTAATGGTGTCAAAATGGCTATTCGGAACCCAAAACTTTGACATCAAAAAACGGACGAACTTGGTGTATTTAGAGTAATGAGTTAAAAAGCGTAAAAGTTCTCAATAAAACATCATTCAAACGATATAGATCAATCTTTCTAGTAGTAATGGTGTCAAAATGGCTATTCGGAACCCAAAACTTTGACTTCAAAAAATGGACGATCTTGGTGTATTTAGAGTAATGAGTTAAAAAGGGAAAAGTTCTCGATAAAACTTCATTCAAACGATATGGATCAATCTTTCTAGTAGTAATGGTGTCAAAATGGCTATTCGGAACCCAAAACTTTGACTTCAAAAAACGGACGAACTTGGTGTATTTAGAGTAATGAGTTAAAATGCGTAAAAGTTTTCGATAAAACTTCATTCATACGATATGGATCAATCTTTCTAGTAGTAATGGTGTCAAAATGGCTATTCGGAACCCAAAACTTTGACATCAAAAAACGGACGAACTTGGTGTATATAGAGTAATGAGTTAAAAAGCGTAAAAGTTCTCGATAAAACTTCATTCAAACGATATGGATAATTCTTTCTAGTAGTAATGGTGTCAAAATGGCTATTCGGAACCCAAAACTTTGACATCAAAAAACGGAAGAACTTGGTGTATTTAGAGTAATGAGTTAAAAAGCGTAAAAGTTCTCGATAAAACGTCATTCAAACGATATAGATCAATCTTTCTATTAGTAATGGTGTCAAAATGGCTATTCGGAACCCAAAACTTTGACATCAAAAAACGGAAGAACTTGGTGTATTTAGAGTAATGAGTTAAAAAGCGTAAAAGTTCTCGATAAAACTTCATTCAAATGATATGGATCAATCTTTCTAGTAGTAATGGTGTCAAAATGGCTATTCGGAACCCAAAACTTTGACTTCAAAAAATGGACGATCTTGGTGTATTTAGAGTAATGAGTTAAAAAGGGTAAAAGTTCTCGATAAAACTTCATTCAAACGATACGGATCAATCTTTCTAGTAGTAATGGTGTCAAAATGGCTATTCGGAACCCAAAACTTTGACTTCAAAAAACGGACGAACTTGGTGTATTTAGAGTAATGAGTTAAAATGCGTAAAAGTTCTCGATAAAACTTCATTCAAACGATATGTGTCAATCTTTCTAGTAGTAATGGTGTCAAAATGGCTATTCGGAACCCAAAACTTTGACATCAAAAAACGGACGAACTTGGTGTATTTAGAGTAATGAGTTAAAAAGCGTAAAAGTTCTCGATAAAACTTCATTCAAACGATATGGATCAATCTTTCTAGTAGTAATGGTGTCAAAATGGCTATTCGGAACCAAAAACTTTGACATCAAAAAACGGACGAACTTGGTGTATTTAGAGTAATGAGTTAAAAAGCGTAAAAGTTTTCGATAAAACATCATTCAAACGATATGGATCAATCTTTCTAGTAGTAATGGTGTCAAAATGGCTTTTCGGAACCCAAAACTTTGACATCAAAAAATGGACGAACTTGGTGTATTTAGAGTAATGAGTTAAAAAGCGTAAAATTTCTCGATAAAACTTCATTCAAACGTAATGGATCAATCTTTCTAGTAGTAATGGTGTCAAAATGGTTATTCGGAACCCAAAACATTGACATAAAAAAACGGACGAACTTGTTGTATTTAGAGTAATGAGTTAAAAAGTGTAAAAGTTCTCGATAAAACTTCATTCAAACGATATGGATCAATCTTTCTAGTAGTAATGGTGTCAAAATGGCTATTCGGAACCCAAAACTTTGACTTCAAAAAATGGACGATCTTGGTGTATTTAGAGTAATGAGTTAAAAAGGGTAAAAGTTCTCGATAAAACTTCATTCAAACGATATGGATCAATCTTTCTAGTAGTAATGGTGTCAAAATGGCTATTCGGAACCCAAAACTTTGACTTCAAAAAACGGACGAACTTGGTGTATATAGAGTAATGAGTTAAAAAGCGTAAAAGTTCTCGATAAAACTTCATTCAAACGATATGGATAATTCTTTCTAGTAGTAATGGTGTCAAAATGACTATTCGAAACCCAAAACTTTGAAATCAAAAAACGGACGAACTTGGTGTATTTAGAGTAATGAGTTAAAAAGCGTAAAAGTTCTCAATAAAACATCATTCAAACGATATAGATCAATCTTTCTAGTAGTAATGGTGTCAAAATGGCTATTCGGAACCCAAAACTTTGACTTCAAAAAATGGACGATCTTGGTGTATTTAGAGTAATGAGTTAAAAAGGGAAAAGTTCTCGATAAAACTTCATTCAAACGATATGGATCAATCTTTCTAGTAGTAATGGTGTCAAAATGGCTATTCGGAACCCAAAACTTTGACTTCAAAAAACGGACGAACTTGGTGTATTTAGAGTAATGAGTTAAAATGCGTAAAAGTTTTCGATAAAACTTCATTCAAACGATATGGATCAATCTTTCTAGTAGTAATGGTGTCAAAATGGCTATTCGGAACCCAAAACTTTGACATCAAAAAACGGACAAACTTGGTGTATATAGAGTAATGAGTTAAAAAGCGTAAAAGTTCTCGATAAAACTTCATTCAAACGATATGGATAATTCTTTCTAGTAGTAATGGTGTCAAAATGGCTATTCGGAACCCAAAACTTTGACATCAAAAAACGGACGAACTTGGTGTATTTAGAGTAATGAGTTAAAATGCGTAAAAGTTCTCGATAAAACTTCATTCAAACGATATGGATCAATCTTTCTAGTAGTAATGGTGTCAAAATGGCTATTCGGAACCCAAAACTTTGACATCAAAAAACGGACGAACTTGGTGTATTTAGAGTAATGAGTTAAAAAGCGTAAAAGTTCTCGATAAAACTTCATTCAAACGATATGGATAATTCTTTCTAGTAGTAATGGTGTCAAAATGACTATTCGAAACCCAAAACTTTGAAATCAAAAAACGGACGAACTTGGTGTATTTAGAGTAATGAGTTAAAAAGCGTAAAAGTTCTCCATAAAACATCATTCAAACGATATAGATCAATCTTTCTAGTAGTAATGGTGTCAAAATGGCTATTCGGAACCCAAAACTTTGACTTCAAAAAATGGACGATCTTGGTGTATTTAGAGTAATGAGTTAAAAAGGGAAAAGTTCTCGATAAAACTTCATTCAAACGATATGGATCAATCTTTCTAGTAGTAATGGTGTCAAAATGGCTATTCGGAACCCAAAACTTTGACTTCAAAAAACGGACGAACTTGGTGTATTTAGAGTAATGAGTTAAAATGCGTAAAAGTTTTCGATAAAACTTCATTCAAACGATATGGATCAATCTTTCTAGTAGTAATGGTGTCAAAATGGCTATTCGGAACCCAAAACTTTGACATCAAAAAACGGACGAACTTGGTGTATATAGAGTAATGAGTTAAAAAGCGTAAAAGTTCTCGATAAAACTTCATTCAAACGATATGGATAATTCTTTCTAGTAGTAATGGTGTCAAAATGGCTATTCGGAACCCAAAACTTTGACATCAAAAAACGGACGAACTTGGTGTATTTAGAGTAATGAGTTAAAAAGCGTAAAAGTTTTCGATAAAACATCATTCAAACGATATGGATCAATCTTTCTAGTAGTAATGGTGTCAAAATGGCTTTTCGGAACCCAAAACTTTGACATCAAAAAATGGACGAACTTGGTGTATTTAGAGTAATGAGTTAAAAAGCGTAAAATTTCTCGATAAAACTTCATTCAAACGTAATGGATCAATCTTTCTAGTAGTAATGGTGTCAAAATGGTTATTCGGAACCCAAAACATTGACATAAAAAAACGGACGAACTTGTTGTATTTAGAGTAATGAGTTAAAAAGTGTAAAAGTTCTCGATAAAACTTCATTCAAACGATATGGATCAATCTTTCTAGTAGTAATGGTGTCAAAATGGCTATTCGGAACCCAAAACTTTGACTTCAAAAAATGGACGATCTTGGTGTATTTAGAGTAATGAGTTAAAAAGGGTAAAAGTTCTCGATAAAACTTCATTCAAACGATATGGATCAATCTTTCTAGTAGTAATGGTGTCAAAATGGCTATTCGGAACCCAAAACTTTGACTTCAAAAAACGGACGAACTTGGTGTATATAGAGTAATGAGTTAAAAAGCGTAAAAGTTCTCGATAAAACTTCATTCAAACGATATGGATAATTCTTTCTAGTAGTAATGGTGTCAAAATGACTATTCGAAACCCAAAACTTTGAAATCAAAAAACGGACGAACTTGGTGTATTTAGAGTAATGAGTTAAAAAGCGTAAAAGTTCTCAATAAAACATCATTCAAACGATATAGATCAATCTTTCTAGTAGTAATGGTGTCAAAATGGCTATTCGGAACCCAAAACTTTGACTTCAAAAAATGGACGATCTTGGTGTATTTAGAGTAATGAGTTAAAAAGGGAAAAGTTCTCGATAAAACTTCATTCAAACGATATGGATCAATCTTTCTAGTAGTAATGGTGTCAAAATGGCTATTCGGAACCCAAAACTTTGACTTCAAAAAACGGACGAACTTGGTGTATTTAGAGTAATGAGTTAAAATGCGTAAAAGTTTTCGATAAAACTTCATTCAAACGATATGGATCAATCTTTCTAGTAGTAATGGTGTCAAAATGGCTATTCGGAACCCAAAACTTTGACATCAAAAAACGGACGAACTTGGTGTATATAGAGTAATGAGTTAAAAAGCGTAAAAGTTCTCGATAAAACTTCATTCAAACGATATGGATAATTCTTTCTAGTAGTAATGGTGTCAAAATGGCTATTCGGAACCCAAAACTTTGACATCAAAAAACGGACGAACTTGGTGTATTTAGAGTAATGAGTTAAAATGCGTAAAAGTTCTCGATAAAACTTCATTCAAACGATATGGATCAATCTTTCTAGTAGTAATGGTGTCAAAATGGCTATTCGGAACCCAAAACTTTGACATCAAAAAACGGACGAACTTGGTGTATTTAGAGTAATGAGTTAAAAAGCGTAAAAGTTCTCGATAAAACTTCATTCAAACGATATGGATAATTCTTTCTAGTAGTAATGGTGTCAAAATGACTATTCGAAACCCAAAACTTTGAAATCAAAAAACGGACGAACTTGGTGTATTTAGAGTAATGAGTTAAAAAGCGTAAAAGTTCTCCATAAAACATCATTCAAACGATATAGATCAATCTTTCTAGTAGTAATGGTGTCAAAATGGCTATTCGGAACCCAAAACTTTGACTTCAAAAAACGGACGAACTTGGTGTATTTAGAGTAATGAGTTAAAATGCGTAAAAGTTCTCGATAAAACTTCATTCAAACGATATGGATCAATCTTTCTAGTAGTAATGGTGTCAAAATGGCTATTCGGAACCAAAAACTTTGACATCAAAAAACGGAATAACTTGGTGTATTTAGAGTAATGAGTTAAAAAGCGTAAAAGTTCTCGATAAAACTTCATTCAAACGATATGGATCAATCTTTCTAGTAGTAATGGTGTCAAAATGGCTATTCGGAACCCAAAACTTTGACATCAAAAAACGGACGAACTTGGTGTATATAGAGTAATGAGTTAAAAAGCGTAAAAGTTCTCGATAAAACTTCATTCAAACGATATGGATAATTCTTTCTAGTAGTAATGGTGTCAAAATGGCTATTCGGAACCCAAAACTTTGACATCAAAAAACGGACGAACTTGGTGTATATAGAGTAATGAGTTAAAAAGCGTAAAAGTTCTCGATAAAACTTCATTCAAACGATATGGATAATTCTTTCTAGTAGTAATGGTGTCAAAATGGCTATTCGGAACCCAAAACTTTGACATCAAAAAACGGACGAACTTGGTGTATTTAGAGTAATGAGTTAAAATGCGTAAAAGTTCTCGATAAAACTTCATTCAAACGATATGGATCAATCTTTCTAGTAGTAATGGTGTCAAAATGGCTATTCGGAACCCAAAACTTTGACATCAAAAAACGGACGAACTTGGTGTATTTAGAGTAATGAGTTAAAAAGCGTAAAAGTTCTCGATAAAACTTCATTCAAACGATATGGATAATTCTTTCTAGTAGTAATGGTGTCAAAATGACTATTCGAAACCCAAAACTTTGAAATCAAAAAACGGACGAACTTGGTGTATTTAGAGTAATGAGTTAAAAAGCGTAAAAGTTCTCCATAAAACATCATTCAAACGATATAGATCAATCTTTCTAGTAGTAATGGTGTCAAAATGGCTATTCGGAACCCAAAACTTTGACTTCAAAAAATGGACGATCTTGGTGTATTTAGAGTAATGAGTTAAAAAGGGAAAAGTTCTCGATAAAACTTCATTCAAACGATATGGATCAATCTTTCTAGTAGTAATGGTGTCAAAATGGCTATTCGGAACCCAAAACTTTGACTTCAAAAAACGGACGAACTTGGTGTATTTAGAGTAATGAGTTAAAATGCGTAAAAGTTTTCGATAAAACTTCATTCAAACGATATGGATCAATCTTTCTAGTAGTAATGGTGTCAAAATGGCTATTCGGAACCCAAAACTTTGACATCAAAAAACGGACGAACTTGGTGTATATAGAGTAATGAGTTAAAAAGCGTAAAAGTTCTCGATAAAACTTCATTCAAACGATATGGATAATTCTTTCTAGTAGTAATGGTGTCAAAATGGCTATTCGGAACCCAAAACTTTGACATCAAAAAACGGACGAACTTGGTGTATTTAGAGTAATGAGTTAAAATGCGTAAAAGTTCTCGATAAAACTTCATTCAAACGATATGGATCAATCTTTCTAGTAGTAATGGTGTCAAAATGGCTATTCGGAACCCAAAACTTTGACATCAAAAAACGGACGAACTTGGTGTATTTAGAGTAATGAGTTAAAAAGCGTAAAAGTTCTCGATAAAACTTCATTCAAACGATATGGATCAATCTTTCTAGTAGTAATGGTGTCAAAATGGCTTTTCGGAACCCAAAACTTTGACATCAAAAAACGGACGAACTTGGTGTATTTAGAGTAATAAGTTAAAAAGCGTAAAATTTCTCGATAAAACTTCATTCAAACGTAATGGATCAATCTTTCTAGTAGTAATGGTGTCAAAATGGTTATTCGGAACCCAAAACTTTGACATCAAAAAACGGACGAACTTGGTGTATTTAGAGTAAGGAGTTAAAAAGTGTAAAAGTTCTCGATAAAACTTCATTCAAACGATATGGATCAATCTTTCTAGTAGTAATGGTGTCAAAATGGCTATTCGGAACCCAAAACATTGACTTCAAAAAATGGACGATCTTGGTGTATTTAGAGTAATGAGTTAAAAAGGGTAAAAGTTCTCGATAAAACTTCATTCAAACGATATGGATCAATCTTTCTAGTAGTAATGGTGTCAAAATGGCTATTCGGAACCCAAAACTTTGACTTCAAAAAACGGACGAACTTGGTGTATATAGAGTAATGAGTTAAAAAGCGTAAAAGTTCTCGATAAAACTTCATTCAAACGATATGGATAATTCTTTCTAGTAGTAATGGTGTCAAAATGACTATTCGAAACCCAAAACTTTGAAATCAAAAAACGGGCGAACTTGGTGTATTTAGAGTAATGAGTTAAAAAGCGTAAAAGTTCTCGATAAAACTTCATTCAAACGATATAGATCAATCTTTCTAGTAGTAATGGTGTCAAAATGGCTATTCGGAACCCAAAACTTTGACTTCAAAAAATGGACGATCTTGGTGTATTTAGAGTAATGAGTTAAAAAGGGTAAAAGTTCTCGATAAAACTTCATTCAAACGATATGGATCAATCTTTCTAGTAGTAATGGTGTCAAAATGGCTATTCGGAACCCAAAACTTTGACTTCAAAAAACGGACGAACTTGGTGTATTTAGAGTAATGAGTTAAAATGCGTAAAAGTTTTCGATAAAACTTCATTCAAACGATATGGATCAATCTTTCTAGTAGTAATGGTGTCAAAATGGATATTCGGAACCCAAAACTTTGACATCAAAAAACGGACGAACTTGGTGTATATAGAGTAATGAGTTAAAAAGCGTAAAAGTTCTCGATAAAACTTCATTCAAACGATATGGATAATTCTTTCTAGTAGTAATGGTGTCAAAATGGCTATTCGGAACCCAAAACTTTGACATCAAAAAACGGACAAACTTGGTGTATTTAGAGTAATGAGTTAAAAAGCGTAAAAGTTCTCGATAAAACTTCATTCAAACGATATAGATCAATCTTTCTATTAGTAATGGTGTCAAAATGGCTATTCGGAACCCAAAACTTTGACATCAAAAAACGGAAGAACTTGGTGTAGTTAGAGTAATGAGTTAAAAAGCGTAAAAGTTCTCGATAAAACTTCATTCAAACAATATGGATCAATCTTTCTAGTAGTAATGGTGTCAAAATGGCTATTCGGAACCCAAAACTTTGACTTCAAAAAACGGACGAACTTGGTGTATTTAGAGTAATGAGTTAAAATGCGTAAAAGTTCTCGATAAAACTTCATTCAAACGATATGGATCAATCTTTCTAGTAGTAATGGTGTCAAAATGGCTATTCGGAACCCAAAACTTTGACATCAAAAAACGGACGAACTTGGTGTATTTAGAGTAATGAGTTAAAAAGCGTAAAAGTTTTCGATAAAACTTCATTCAAACGATATGGATCAATCTTTCTAGTAGTAATGGTGTCAAAATGGCTTTTCGGAACCCAAAACTTTGACATCAAAAAACGGACGAACTTGGTGTATTTAGAGTAATGAGTTAAAAAGCGTAAAATTTCTCGATAAAACTTCATTCAAACGTAATGGATCAATCTTTCTAGTAGTAATGGTGTCAAAATGGTTATTCGGAACCCAAAACTTTGACATCAAAAAACGGACGAACTTGGTGTATTTAGAGTAATGAGTTAAAAAGTGTAAAAGTTCTCGATAAAACTTCATTCAAACGATATGGATCAATCTTTCTAGTAGTAATGGTGTCAAAATGGCTATTCGGAACCCAAAACTTTGACTTCAAAAAACGGACGAACTTGGTGTATATAGAGTAATGAGTTAAAAAGCGTAAAAGTTCTCGATAAAACTTCATTCAAACGATATGGATAATTCTTTCTAGTAGTAATGGTGTCAAAATGACTATTCGAAACCCAAAACTTTGAAATCAAAAAACGGACGAACTTGGTGTATTTAGAGTAATGAGTTAAAAAGCGTAAAAGTTCTCAATAAAACATCATTCAAACGATATAGATCAATCTTTCTAGTAGTAATGGTGTCAAAATGGCTATTCGGAACCCAAAACTTTGACTTCAAAAAATGGACGATCTTGGTGTATTTAGAGTAATGAGTTAAAAAGGGAAAAGTTCTCGATAAAACTTCATTCAAACGATATGGATCAATCTTTCTAGTAGTAATGGTGTCAAAATGGCTATTCGGAACCCAAAACTTTGACTTCAAAAAACGGACGAACTTGGTGTATTTAGAGTAATGAGTTAAAATGCGTAAAAGTTTTCGATAAAACTTCATTCAAACGATATGGATCAATCTTTCTAGTAGTAATGGTGTCAAAATGGCTATTCGGAACCCAAAACTTTGACATCAAAAAACGGACGAACTTGGTGTATATAGAGTAATGAGTTAAAAAGCGTAAAAGTTCTCGATAAAACTTCATTCAAACGATATGGATAATTCTTTCTAGTAGTAATGGTGTCAAAATGGCTATTCGGAACCCAAAACTTTGACATCAAAAAACGGACGAACTTGGTGTATTTAGAGTAATGAGTTAAAATGCGTAAAAGTTCTCGATAAAACTTCATTCAAACGATATGGATCAATCTTTCTAGTAGTAATGGTGTCAAAATGGCTATTCGGAACCCAAAACTTTGACATCAAAAAACGGACGAACTTGGTGTATTTAGAGTAATGAGTTAAAAAGCGTAAAAGTTCTCGATAAAACTTCATTCAAACGATATGGATCAATCTTTCTAGTAGTAATGGTGTCAAAATGGTTATTCGGAACCCAAAACTTTGACATCAAAAAACGGACGAACTTGGTGTATTTAGAGTAATGAGTTAAAAAGTGTAAAAGTTCTCGATAAAACTTCATTCAAACGATATGGATCAATCTTTCTAGTAGTAATGGTGTCAAAATGGCTATTCGGAACCCAAAACTTTGACTTCAAAAAACGGACGAACTTGGTGTATATAGAGTAATGAGTTAAAAAGCGTAAAAGTTCTCGATAAAACTTCATTCAAACGATATGGATAATTCTTTCTAGTAGTAATGGTGTCAAAATGACTATTCGAAACCCAAAACTTTGAAATCAAAAAACGGACGAACTTGGTGTATTTAGAGTAATGAGTTAAAAAGCGTAAAAGTTCTCAATAAAACATCATTCAAACGATATAGATCAATCTTTCTAGTAGTAATGGTGTCAAAATGGCTATTCGGAACCCAAAACTTTGACTTCAAAAAATGGACGATCTTGGTGTATTTAGAGTAATGAGTTAAAAAGGGAAAAGTTCTCGATAAAACTTCATTCAAACGATATGGATCAATCTTTCTAGTAGTAATGGTGTCAAAATGGCTATTCGGAACCCAAAACTTTGACTTCAAAAAACGGACGAACTTGGTGTATTTAGAGTAATGAGTTAAAATGCGTAAAAGTTTTCGATAAAACTTCATTCAAACGATATGGATCAATCTTTCTAGTAGTAATGGTGTCAAAATGGCTATTCGGAACCCAAAACTTTGACATCAAAAAACGGACGAACTTGGTGTATATAGAGTAATGAGTTAAAAAGCGTAAAAGTTCTCGATAAAACTTCATTCAAACGATATGGATAATTCTTTCTAGTAGTAATGGTGTCAAA
This sequence comes from Euphrasia confusa, assembly GCA_954870475.1. Classification (NCBI taxonomy): domain Eukaryota; kingdom Viridiplantae; phylum Streptophyta; class Magnoliopsida; order Lamiales; family Orobanchaceae; genus Euphrasia; species Euphrasia confusa. Next base: position 74,061 of record CATPAB010000033.1, on the reverse strand, counting down.
ATGGCTATTCGGAACCCAAAACTTTGACATCAAAAAACGGACGAACTTGGTGTATTTAGAGTAATGAGTTAAAATGCGTAAAAGTTCTCGATAAAACTTCATTCAAACGATATGGATCAATCTTTCTAGTAGTAATGGTGTCAAAATGGCTATTCGGAACCCAAAACTTTGACATCAAAAAACGGACAAACTTGGTGTATTTAGAGTAATGAGTTAAAAAGCGTAAAAGTTCTCGATAAAACTTCATTCAAACGATATAGATCAATCTTTCTATTAGTAATGGTGTCAAAATGGCTATTCGGAACCCAAAACTTTGACATCAAAAAACGGAAGAACTTGGTGTAGTTAGAGTAATGAGTTAAAAAGCGTAAAAGTTCTCGATAAAACTTCATTCAAACAATATGGATCAATCTTTCTAGTAGTAATGGTGTCAAAATGGCTATTCGGAACCCAAAACTTTGACTTCAAAAAACGGACGAACTTGGTGTATTTAGAGTAATGAGTTAAAATGCGTAAAAGTTCTCGATAAAACTTCATTCAAACGATATGGATCAATCTTTCTAGTAGTAATGGTGTCAAAATGGCTATTCGGAACCCAAAACTTTGACATCAAAAAACGGACGAACTTGGTGTATTTAGAGTAATGAGTTAAAAAGCGTAAAAGTTTTCGATAAAACTTCATTCAAACGATATGGATCAATCTTTCTAGTAGTAATGGTGTCAAAATGGCTTTTCGGAACCCAAAACTTTGACATCAAAAAACGGACGAACTTGGTGTATTTAGAGTAATGAGTTAAAAAGCGTAAAATTTCTCGATAAAACTTCATTCAAACGTAATGGATCAATCTTTCTAGTAGTAATGGTGTCAAAATGGTTATTCGGAACCCAAAACTTTGACATCAAAAAACGGACGAACTTGGTGTATTTAGAGTAATGAGTTAAAAAGTGTAAAAGTTCTCGATAAAACTTCATTCAAACGATATGGATCAATCTTTCTAGTAGTAATGGTGTCAAAATGGCTATTCGGAACCCAAAACTTTGACTTCAAAAAACGGACGAACTTGGTGTATATAGAGTAATGAGTTAAAAAGCGTAAAAGTTCTCGATAAAACTTCATTCAAACGATATGGATAATTCTTTCTAGTAGTAATGGTGTCAAAATGACTATTCGAAACCCAAAACTTTGAAATCAAAAAACGGACGAACTTGGTGTATTTAGAGTAATGAGTTAAAAAGCGTAAAAGTTCTCAATAAAACATCATTCAAACGATATAGATCAATCTTTCTAGTAGTAATGGTGTCAAAATGGCTATTCGGAACCCAAAACTTTGACTTCAAAAAATGGACGATCTTGGTGTATTTAGAGTAATGAGTTAAAAAGGGAAAAGTTCTCGATAAAACTTCATTCAAACGATATGGATCAATCTTTCTAGTAGTAATGGTGTCAAAATGGCTATTCGGAACCCAAAACTTTGACTTCAAAAAACGGACGAACTTGGTGTATTTAGAGTAATGAGTTAAAATGCGTAAAAGTTTTCGATAAAACTTCATTCAAACGATATGGATCAATCTTTCTAGTAGTAATGGTGTCAAAATGGCTATTCGGAACCCAAAACTTTGACATCAAAAAACGGACGAACTTGGTGTATATAGAGTAATGAGTTAAAAAGCGTAAAAGTTCTCGATAAAACTTCATTCAAACGATATGGATAATTCTTTCTAGTAGTAATGGTGTCAAAATGGCTATTCGGAACCCAAAACTTTGACATCAAAAAACGGACGAACTTGGTGTATTTAGAGTAATGAGTTAAAATGCGTAAAAGTTCTCGATAAAACTTCATTCAAACGATATGGATCAATCTTTCTAGTAGTAATGGTGTCAAAATGGCTATTCGGAACCCAAAACTTTGACATCAAAAAACGGACGAACTTGGTGTATTTAGAGTAATGAGTTAAAAAGCGTAAAAGTTCTCGATAAAACTTCATTCAAACGATATGGATCAATCTTTCTAGTAGTAATGGTGTCAAAATGGCTTTTCGGAACCCAAAACTTTGACATCAAAAAACGGACGAACTTGGTGTATTTAGAGTAATAAGTTAAAAAGCGTAAAATTTCTCGATAAAACTTCATTCAAACGTAATGGATCAATCTTTCTAGTAGTAATGGTGTCAAAATGGTTATTCGGAACCCAAAACTTTGACATCAAAAAACGGACGAACTTGGTGTATTTAGAGTAAGGAGTTAAAAAGTGTAAAAGTTCTCGATAAAACTTCATTCAAACGATATGGATCAATCTTTCTAGTAGTAATGGTGTCAAAATGGCTATTCGGAACCCAAAACATTGACTTCAAAAAATGGACGATCTTGGTGTATTTAGAGTAATGAGTTAAAAAGGGTAAAAGTTCTCGATAAAACTTCATTCAAACGATATGGATCAATCTTTCTAGTAGTAATGGTGTCAAAATGGCTATTCGGAACCCAAAACTTTGACTTCAAAAAACGGACGAACTTGGTGTATATAGAGTAATGAGTTAAAAAGCGTAAAAGTTCTCGATAAAACTTCATTCAAACAATATGGATAATTCTTTCTAGTAGTAATGGTGTCAAAATGACTATTCGAAACCCAAAACTTTGAAATCAAAAAACGGACGAACTTGGTGTATTTAGAGTAATGAGTTAAAAAGCGTAAAAGTTCTCGATAAAACTTCATTCAAACGATATAGATCAATCTTTCTAGTAGTAATGGTGTCAAAATGGCTATTCGGAACCCAAAACTTTGACTTCAAAAAATGGACGATCTTGGTGTATTTAGAGTAATGAGTTAAAAAGGGTAAAAGTTCTCGATAAAACTTCATTCAAACGATATGGATCAATCTTTCTAGTAGTAATGGTGTCAAAATGGCTATTCGGAACCCAAAACTTTGACTTCAAAAAACGGACGAACTTGGTGTATTTAGAGTAATGAGTTAAAATGCGTAAAAGTTTTCGATAAAACTTCATTCAAACGATATGGATCAATCTTTCTAGTAGTAATGGTGTCAAAATGGATATTAGGAACCCAAAACTTTGACATCAAAAAACGGACGAACTTGGTGTATATAGAGTAATGAGTTAAAAAGCGTAAAAGTTCTCGATAAAACTTCATTCAAACGATATGGATAATTCTTTCTAGTAGTAATGGTGTCAAAATGGCTATTCGGAACCCAAAACTTTGACATCAAAAAACGGACGAACTTGGTGTATTTAGAGTAATAAGTTAAAAAGCGTAAAATTTCTCGATAAAACTTCATTCAAACGTAATGGATCAATCTTTCTAGTAGTAATGGTGTCAAAATGGTTATTCGGAACCCAAAACTTTGACATCAAAAAACGGACGAACTTGGTGTATTTAGAGTAAGGAGTTAAAAAGTGTAAAAGTTCTCGATAAAACTTCATTCAAACGATATGGATCAGTCTTTCTAGTAGTAATGGTGTCAAAATGGCTATTCGGAACCCAAAACATTAACTTCAAAAAATGGACGATCTTGGTGTATTTAGAGTAATGAGTTAAAAAGGGTAAAAGTTCTCGATAAAACTTCATTCAAACGATATGGATCAATCTTTCTAGTAGTAATGGTGTCAAAATGGCTATTCGGAACCCAAAACTTTGACTTCAAAAAATGGACGAACTTGGTGTATATAGAGTAATGAGTTAAAAAGCGTAAAAGTTCTCGATAAAACTTCATTCAAACGATATGGATAATTCTTTCTAGTAGTAATGGTGTCAAAATGACTATTCGAAACCCAAAACTTTGAAATCAAAAAACGGACGAACTTGGTGTATTTAGAGTAATGAGTTAAAAAGCGTAAAAGTTCTCGATAAAACTTCATTCAAACGATATAGATCAATCTTTCTAGTAGTAATGGTGTCAAAATGGCTATTCGGAACCCAAAACTTTGACTTCAAAAAATGGACGATCTTGGTGTATTTAGAGTAATGAGTTAAAAAGGGTAAAAGTTCTCGATAAAACTTCATTCAAACGATATGGATCAATCTTTCTAGTAGTAATGGTGTCAAAATGGCTATTCGGAACCCAAAACTTTGACTTCAAAAAACGGACGAACTTGGTGTATTTAGAGTAATGAGTTAAAATGCGTAAAAGTTTTCGATAAAACTTAATTCAAACGATATGGATCAATCTTTCTAGTAGTAATGGTGTCAAAATGGATATTCGGAACCCAAAACTTTGACATCAAAAAACGGACGAACTTAGTGTATATAGAGTAATGAGTTAAAAAGCGTAAAAGTTCTCGATAAAACTTCATTCAAACGATATGGATAATTCTTTCTAGTAGTAATGGTGTCAAAATGGCTATTCGGAACCCAAAACTTTGACATCAAAAAACGGACGAACTTGGTGTATTTAGAGTAATGAGTTAAAAAGCGTAAAAGTTCTCGATAAAACTTCATTCAAACGATATAGATCAATCTTTCTATTAGTAATGGTGTCAAAATGGCTATTCGGAACCCAAAACTTTGACTTCAAAAAACGGACGAACTTGGTGTATTTAGAGTAATGAGTTAAAATGCGTAAAAGTTTTCGATAAAACTTCATTCAAACGATATGGATCAATCTTTCTAGTAGTAATGGTGTCAAAATGGCTATTCGGAACCCAAAACTTTGACATCAAAAAACGGACGAACTTGGTGTATATAGAGTAATGAGTTAAAAAGCGTAAAAGTTCTCGATAAAACTTCATTCAAACGATATGGATAATTCTTTCTAGTAGTAATGGTGTCAAAATGGCTATTCGGAACCCAAAACTTTGACATCAAAAAACGGACGAACTTGGTGTATTTAGAGTAATGAGTTAAAATGCGTAAAAGTTCTCGATAAAACTTCATTCAAACGATATGGATCAATCTTTCTAGTAGTAATGGTGTCAAAATGGCTATTCGGAACCCAAAACTTTGACATCAAAAAACGGACGAACTTGGTGTATTTAGAGTAATGAGTTAAAAAGCGTAAAAGTTCTCGATAAAACTTCATTCAAACGATATGGATCAATCTTTCTAGTAGTAATGGTGTCAAAATGGCTTTTCGGAACCCAAAACTTTGACATCAAAAAACGGACGAACTTGGTGTATTTAGAGTAATAAGTTAAAAAGCGTAAAATTTCTCGATAAAACTTCATTCAAACGTAATGGATCAATCTTTCTAGTAGTAATGGTGTCAAAATGGTTATTCGGAACCCAAAACTTTGACATCAAAAAACGGACGAACTTGGTGTATTTAGAGTAAGGAGTTAAAAAGTGTAAAAGTTCTCGATAAAACTTCATTCAAACGATATGGATCAATCTTTCTAGTAGTAATGGTGTCAAAATGGCTATTCGGAACCCAAAACATTGACTTCAAAAAATGGACGATCTTGGTGTATTTAGAGTAATGAGTTAAAAAGGGTAAAAGTTCTCGATAAAACTTCATTCAAACGATATGGATCAATCTTTCTAGTAGTAATGGTGTCAAAATGGCTATTCGGAACCCAAAACTTTGACTTCAAAAAACGGACGAACTTGGTGTATATAGAGTAATGAGTTAAAAAGCGTAAAAGTTCTCGATAAAACTTCATTCAAACAATATGGATAATTCTTTCTAGTAGTAATGGTGTCAAAATGACTATTCGAAACCCAAAACTTTGAAATCAAAAAACGGACGAACTTGGTGTATTTAGAGTAATGAGTTAAAAAGCGTAAAAGTTCTCGATAAAACTTCATTCAAACGATATAGATCAATCTTTCTAGTAGTAATGGTGTCAAAATGGCTATTCGGAACCCAAAACTTTGACTTCAAAAAATGGACGATCTTGGTGTATTTAGAGTAATGAGTTAAAAAGGGTAAAAGTTCTCGATAAAACTTCATTCAAACGATATGGATCAATCTTTCTAGTAGTAATGGTGTCAAAATGGCTATTCGGAACCCAAAACTTTGACTTCAAAAAACGGACGAACTTGGTGTATTTAGAGTAATGAGTTAAAATGCGTAAAAGTTTTCGATAAAACTTCATTCAAACGATATGGATCAATCTTTCTAGTAGTAATGGTGTCAAAATGGATATTAGGAACCCAAAACTTTGACATCAAAAAACGGACGAACTTGGTGTATATAGAGTAATGAGTTAAAAAGCGTAAAAGTTCTCGATAAAACTTCATTCAAACGATATGGATAATTCTTTCTAGTAGTAATGGTGTCAAAATGGCTATTCGGAACCCAAAACTTTGACATCAAAAAACGGACGAACTTGGTGTATTTAGAGTAATAAGTTAAAAAGCGTAAAATTTCTCGATAAAACTTCATTCAAACGTAATGGATCAATCTTTCTAGTAGTAATGGTGTCAAAATGGTTATTCGGAACCCAAAACTTTGACATCAAAAAACGGACGAACTTGGTGTATTTAGAGTAAGGAGTTAAAAAGTGTAAAAGTTCTCGATAAAACTTCATTCAAACGATATGGATCAATCTTTCTAGTAGTAATGGTGTCAAAATGGCTATTCGGAACCCAAAACATTAACTTCAAAAAATGGACGATCTTGGTGTATTTAGAGTAATGAGTTAAAAAGGGTAAAAGTTCTCGATAAAACTTCATTCAAACGATATGGATCAATCTTTCTAGTAGTAATGGTGTCAAAATGGCTATTCGGAACCCAAAACTTTGACTTCAAAAAACGGACGAACTTGGTGTATATAGAGTAATGAGTTAAAAAGCGTAAAAGTTCTCGATAAAACTTCATTCAAACGATATGGATAATTCTTTCTAGTAGTAATGGTGTCAAAATGACTATTCGAAACCCAAAACTTTGAAATCAAAAAACGGACGAACTTGGTGTATTTAGAGTAATGAGTTAAAAAGCGTAAAAGTTCTCGATAAAACTTCATTCAAACGATATAGATCAATCTTTCTAGTAGTAATGGTGTCAAAATGGCTATTCGGAACCCAAAACTTTGACTTCAAAAAATGGACGATCTTGGTGTATTTAGAGTAATGAGTTAAAAAGGGTAAAAGTTCTCGATAAAACTTCATTCAAACGATATGGATCAATCTTTCTAGTAGTAATGGTGTCAAAATGGCTATTCGGAACCCAAAACTTTGACTTCAAAAAACGGACGAACTTGGTGTATTTAGAGTAATGAGTTAAAATGCGTAAAAGTTTTCGATAAAACTTCATTCAAACGATATGGATCTATCTTTCTAGTAGTAATGGTGTCAAAATGGATATTCGGAACCCAAAACTTTGACATCAAAAAACGGACGAACTTGGTGTATATAGAGTAATGAGTTAAAAAGCGTAAAAGTTCTCGATAAAACTTCATTCAAACGATATGGATAATTCTTTCTAGTAGTAATGGTGTCAAAATGGCTATTCGGAACCCAAAACTTTGACATCAAAAAACGGACGAACTTGGTGTATTTAGAGTAATGAGTTAAAAAGCGTAAAAGTTCTCGATAAAACTTCATTCAAACGATATAGATCAATCTTTCTATTAGTAATGGTGTCAAAATGGCTATTCGGAACCCAAAACTTTGACATCAAAAAACGGAAGAACTTGGTGTAGTTAGAGTAATGAGTTAAAAAGCGTAAAAGTTCTCGATAAAACTTCATTCAAACAATATGGATCAATCTTTCTAGTAGTAATGGTGTCAAAATGGCTATTCGGAACCCAAAACTTTGACTTCAAAAAACGGACGAACTTGGTGTATTTAGAGTAATGAGTTAAAATGCGTAAAAGTTCTCTATAAAACTTCATTCAAACGATATGGATCAATCTTTCTAGTAGTAATGGTGTCAAAATGGCTATTCGGAACCCAAAACTTTGACATCAAAAAACGGACGAACTTGGTGTATTTAGAGTAATGAGTTAAAAAGCGTAAAAGTTTTCGATAAAACTTCATTCAAACGATATGGATCAATCTTTCTAGTAGTAATGGTGTCAAAATGGCTTTTCGGAACCCAAAACTTTTACATCAAAAAACGGACGAACTTGGTGTATTTAGAGTAATGAGTTAAAAAGCGTAAAATTTCTCGATAAAACTTCATTCAAACGTAATGGATCAATCTTTCTAGTAGTAATGGTGTCAAAATGGTTATTCGGAACCCAAAACTTTGACATCAAAAAACGGACGAACTTGGTGTATTTAGAGTAATGAGTTAAAAAGTGTAAAAGTTCTCGATAAAACTTCATTCAAACGATATGGATCAATCTTTCTAGTAGTAATGGTGTCAAAATGGCTATTCGGAACCCAAAACATTGACTTCAAAAAATGGACGATCTTGGTTTATTTAGAGTAATGAGTTAAAAAGGGTAAAAGTTCTCGATAAAACTTCATTCAAACGATATGGATCAATCTTTCTAGTAGTAATGGTGTCAAAATGGCTATTCGGAACCCAAAACTTTGACTTCAAAAAACGGACGAACTTGGTGTATATTGAGTAATGAGTTAAAAAGCGTAAAAGTTCTCGATAAAACTTCATTCAAACGATATGGATAATTCTTTCTAGTAGTAATGGTGTCAAAATGGCTATTCGGAACCCAAAACTTTGACATCAAAAAACGGACGAACTTGGTGTATTTAGAGTAATAAGTTAAAAAGCGTAAAATTTCTCGATAAAACTTCATTCAAACGTAATGGATCAATCTTTCTAGTAGTAATGGTGTCAAAATGGTTATTCGGAACCCAAAACTTTGACATCAAAAAACGGACGAACTTGGTGTATTTAGAGTAAGGAGTTAAAAAGTGTAAAAGTTCTCGATAAAACTTCATTCAAACGATATGGATCAATCTTTCTAGTAGTAATGGTGTCAAAATGGCTATTCGGAACCCAAAACATTAACTTCAAAAAATGGACGATCTTGGTGTATTTAGAGTAATGAGTTAAAAAGGGTAAAAGTTCTCGATAAAACTTCATTCAAACGATATGGATCAATCTTTCTAGTAGTAATGGTGTCAAAATGGCTATTCGGAACCCAAAACTTTGACTTCAAAAAACGGACGAACTTGGTGTATATAGAGTAATGAGTTAAAAAGCGTAAAAGTTCTCGATAAAACTTCATTCAAACGATATGGATAATTCTTTCTAGTAGTAATGGTGTCAAAATGACTATTCGAAACCCAAAACTTTGAAATCAAAAAACGGACGAACTTGGTGTATTTAGAGTAATGAGTTAAAAAGCGTAAAAGTTCTCGATAAAACTTCATTCAAACGATATAGATCAATCTTTCTAGTAGTAATGGTGTCAAAATGGCTATTCGGAACCCAAAACTTTGACTTCAAAAAATGGACGATCTTGGTGTATTTAGAGTAATGAGTTAAAAAGGGTAAAAGTTCTCGATAAAACTTCATTCAAACGATATGGATCAATCTTTCTAGTAGTAATGGTGTCAAAATGGCTATTCGGAACCCAAAACTTTGACTTCAAAAAACGGACGAACTTGGTGTATTTAGAGTAATGAGTTAAAATGCGTAAAAGTTTTCGATAAAACTTCATTCAAACGATATGGATCAATCTTTCTAGTAGTAATGGTGTCAAAATGGATATTCGGAACCCAAAACTTTGACATCAAAAAACGGACGAACTTGGTTTATATAGAGTAATGAGTTAAAAAGCGTAAAAGTTCTCGATAAAACTTCATTCAAACGATATGGATAATTCTTTCTAGTAGTAATGGTGTCAAAATGGCTATTCGGAACCCAAAACTTTGACATCAAAAAACGGACGAACTTGGTGTATTTAGAGTAATGAGTTAAAAAGCGTAAAAGTTCTCGATAAAACTTCATTCAAACGATATAGATCAATCTTTCTATTAGTAATGGTGTCAAAATGGCTATTCGGAACCCAAAACTTTGACATCAAAAAACGGAAGAACTTGGTGTAGTTAGAGTAATGAGTTAAAAAGCGTAAAAGTTCTCGATAAAACTTCATTCAAACAATATGGATCAATCTTTCTAGTAGTAATGGTGTCAAAATGGCTATTCGGAACCCAAAACTTTGACTTCAAAAAACGGACGAACTTGGTGTATTTAGAGTAATGAGTTAAAATGCGTAAAAGTTCTCTATAAAACTTCATTCAAACGATATGGATCAATCTTTCTAGTAGTAATGGTGTCAAAATGGCTATTCGGAACCCAAAACTTTGACATCAAAAAACGGACGAACTTGGTGTATTTAGAGTAATGAGTTAAAAAGCGTAAAAGTTTTCGATAAAACTTCATTCAAACGATATGGATCAATCTTTCTAGTAGTAATGGTGTCAAAATGGCTTTTCGGAACCCAAAACTTTTACATCAAAAAACGGACGAACTTGGTGTATTTAGAGTAATGAGTTAAAAAGCGTAAAATTTCTCGATAAAACTTCATTCAAACGTAATGGATCAATCTTTCTAGTAGTAATGGTGTCAAAATGGTTATTCGGAACCCAAAACTTTGACATCAAAAAACGGACGAACTTGGTGTATTTAGAGTAATGAGTTAAAAAGTGTAAAAGTTCTCGATAAAACTTCATTCAAACGATATGGATCAATCTTTCTAGTAGTAATGGTGTCAAAATGGCTATTCGGAACCCAAAACATTGACTTCAAAAAATGGACGATCTTGGTTTATTTAGAGTAATGAGTTAAAAAGGGTAAAAGTTCTCGATAAAACTTCATTCAAACGATATGGATCAATCTTTCTAGTAGTAATGGTGTCAAAATGGCTATTCGGAACCCAAAACTTTGACTTCAAAAAACGGACGAACTTGGTGTATATTGAGTAATGAGTTAAAAAGCGTAAAAGTTCTCGATAAAACTTCATTCAAACGATATGGATAATTCTTTCTAGTAGTAATGGTGTCAAAATGACTATTCGAAACCCAAAACTTTGAAATCAAAAAACGGACGAACTTGGTGTATTTAGAGTAATGAGTTAAAAAGCGTAAAAGTTCTCGATAAAACTTCATTCAAAGGATATAGATCAATCTTTCTAGTAGTAATGGTGTCAAAATGGCTATTCGGAACCCAAAACTTTGACTTCAAAAAATGGACGATCTTGGTTTATTTAGAGTAATGAGTTAAAAAGGGTAAAAGTTCTCGATAAAACTTCATTCAAACGATATGGATCAATCTTTCTAGTAGTAATGGTGTCAAAATGGCTATTCGGAACCCAAAACTTTGACTTCAAAAAACGGACGAACTTGGTGTATTTAGAGTAATGAGTTAAAATGCGTAAAAGTTTTCGATAAAACTTCATTCAAACGATATGGATCAATCTTTCTAGTAGTAATGGTGTCAAAATGGCTATTCGGAACCCAAAACTTTGACATCAAAAAACGGACGAACTTGGTGTATATAGAGTAATGAGTTAAAAAGCGTAAAAGTTCTCGATAAAACTTCATTCAAACGATATGGATAATTCTTTCTAGTAGTAATGGTGTCAAAATGGCTATTCGGAACCCAAAACTTTGACATCAAAAAACGGACGAACTTGGTGTATATAGAGTAATGAGTTAAAAAGCGTAAAAGTTGTCGATAAAACTTCATTCAAACGATATGGATAATTCTTTCTAGTAGTAATGGTGTCAAAATGGCTATTCGGAACCCAAAACTTTGACATCAAAAAACGGACGAACTTGGTGTATTTAGAGTAATGAGTTAAAAAGCGTAAAAGTTCTCGATAAAACTTCATTCAAACGATATAGATCAATCTTTCTATTAGTAATGGTGTCAAAATGGCTATTCGGAACCCAAAACTTTGACATCAAAAAACGGAAGAACTTGGTGTAGTTAGAGTAATGAGTTAAAAAGCGTAAAAGTTCTCGATAAAACTTCATTCAAACAATATGGATCAATCTTTCTAGTAGTAATGGTGTCAAAATGGCTATTCGGAACCCAAAACTTTGACTTCAAAAAACGGACGAACTTGGTGTATTTAGAGTAATGAGTTAAAATGCGTAAAAGTTCTCTATAAAACTTCATTCAAACGATATGGATCAATCTTTCTAGTAGTAATGGTGTCAAAATGGCTATTCGGAACCCAAAACTTTGACATCAAAAAACGGACGAACTTGGTGTATTTAGAGTAATGAGTTAAAAAGCGTAAAAGTTTTCGATAAAACTTCATTCAAACGATATGGATCAATCTTTCTAGTAGTAATGGTGTCAAAATGGCTTTTCGGAACCCAAAACTTTTACATCAAAAAACGGACGAACTTGGTGTATTTAGAGTAATGAGTTAAAAAGCGTAAAATTTCTCGATAAAACTTCATTCAAACGTAATGGATCAATCTTTCTAGTAGTAATGGTGTCAAAATGGTTATTCGGAACCCAAAACTTTGACATCAAAAAACGGACGAACTTGGTGTATTTAGAGTAATGAGTTAAAAAGTGTAAAAGTTCTCGATAAAACTTCATTCAAACGATATGGATCAATCTTTCTAGTAGTAATGGTGTCAAAATGGCTATTCGGAACCCAAAACATTGACTTCAAAAAATGGACGATCTTGGTTTATTTAGAGTAATGAGTTAAAAAGGGTAAAAGTTCTCGATAAAACTTCATTCAAACGATATGGATCAATCTTTCTAGTAGTAATGGTGTCAAAATGGCTATTCGGAACCCAAAACTTTGACTTCAAAAAACGGACGAACTTGGTGTATATTGAGTAATGAGTTAAAAAGCGTAAAAGTTCTCGATAAAACTTCATTCAAACGATATGGATAATTCTTTCTAGTAGTAATGGTGTCAAAATGACTATTCGAAACCCAAAACTTTGAAATCAAAAAACGGACGAACTTGGTGTATTTAGAGTAATGAGTTAAAAAGCGTAAAAGTTCTCGATAAAACTTCATTCAAAGGATATAGATCAATCTTTCTAGTAGTAATGGTGTCAAAATGGCTATTCGGAACCCAAAACTTTGACTTCAAAAAATGGACGATCTTGGTTTATTTAGAGTAATGAGTTAAAAAGGGTAAAAGTTCTCGATAAAACTTCATTCAAACGATATGGATCAATCTTTCTAGTAGTAATGGTGTCAAAATGGCTATTCGGAACCCAAAACTTTGACTTCAAAAAACGGACGAACTTGGTGTATTTAGAGTAATGAGTTAAAATGCGTAAAAGTTTTCGATAAAACTTCATTCAAACGATATGGATCAATCTTTCTAGTAGTAATGGTGTCAAAATGGCTATTCGGAACCCAAAACTTTGACATCAAAAAACGGACGAACTTGGTGTATATAGAGTAATGAGTTAAAAAGCGTAAAAGTTCTCGATAAAACTTCATTCAAACGATATGGATAATTCTTTCTAGTAGTAATGGTGTCAAAATGGCTATTCGGAACCCAAAACTTTGACATCAAAAAACGGACGAACTTGGTGTATATAGAGTAATGAGTTAAAAAGCGTAAAAGTTGTCGATAAAACTTCATTCAAACGATATGGATAATTCTTTCTAGTAGTAATGGTGTCAAAATGGCTATTCGGAACCCAAAACTTTGACATCAAAAAACGGACGAACTTGGTGTATTTAGAGTAATGAGTTAAAAAGCGTAAAAGTTCTCGATAAAACTTCATTCAAACGATATGGATCAATCTTTCTAGTAGTAATGGTGTCAAAATGGCTATTCGGAACCCAAAACTTTGACTTCAAAAAATGGACGATCTTGGTGTATTTAGAGTAATGAGTTAAAAAGGGTAAAAGTTCTCGATAAAACTTCATTCAAACGATATGGATCAATCTTTCTAGTAGTAATGGTGTCAAAATGGCTATTCAGAACCCAAAACTTTGACTTCAAAAAACGGACGAACTTGGTGTATTTAGAGTAATGAGTTAAAATGCGTAAAAGTTCTCGATAAAACTTTATTCAAACGATATGGATCAATCTTTCTAGTAGTAATGGTGTCAAAATGGCTATTCGGAACCCAAAACTTTGACATCAAAAAACGGACGAACTTGGTGTATTTAGAGTAATGAGTTAAAAAGCGTAAAAGTTTTCGATAAAACTTCATTCAAACGATATGGATCAATCTTTCTAGTAGTAATGGTGTCAAAATGGCTTTTCGGAACCCAAAACTTTTACATCAAAAAACGGACGAACTTGGTGTATTTAGAGTAATGAGTTAAAAAGCGTAAAATTTCTCGATAAAACTTCATTCAAACGTAATGGATCAATCTTTCTAGTAGTAATGGTGTCAAAATGGTTATTCGGAACCCAAAACTTTGACATCAAAAAACGGACGAACTTGTTGTATTTAGAGTAATGAGTTAAAAAGTGTAAAAGTTCTCGATAAAACTTCATTCAAACGATATGGATCAATCTTTCTAGTAGTAATGGTGTCAAAATGGCTATTCGGAACCCAAAACTTTGACTTCAAAAAATGGACGATCTTGGTGTATTTAGAGTAATGAGTTAAAAAGGGTAAAAGTTCTCGATAAAACTTCATTCAAACGATATGGATCAATCTTTCTAGTAGTAATGGTGTCAAAATGGCTATTCGGAACCCAAAACTTTGACTTCAAAAAACGGACGAACTTGGTGTATTTAGAGTAATGAGTTAAAATGCGTAAAAGTTTTCGATAAAACTTCATTCAAACGATATGGATCAATCTTTCTAGTAGTAATGGTGTCAAAATGGCTATTCGGAACCCAAAACTTTGACATCAAAAAACGGACGAACTTGGTGTATATAGAGTAATGAGTTAAAAAGCGTAAAAATTCTCGATAAAACTTCATTCAAACGATATGGATTATTCTTTCTAGTAGTAATGGTGTCAAAATGGCTATTCGGAACCCAAAACTTTGACATCAAAAAACGGACGAACTTGGTGTATTTAGAGTAATGAGTTAAAAAGCGTAAAAGTTGTCGATAAAACATCATTCAAACGATATAGATCAATCTTTCTATTAGTAATGGTGTCAAAATGGCTATTCGGAACCCAAAACTTTGACATCAAAAAACGGAAGAACTTGGTGTAGTTAGAGTAATGAGTTAAAAAGCGTAAAAGTTCTCGATAAAACTTCATTCAAACGATATGGATCAATCTTTCTAGTAGTAATGGTGTCAAAATGGCTATTCGGAACCCAAAACTTTGACTTCAAAAAATGGACGATCTTGGTGTATTTAGAGTAATGAGTTAAAAAGGGTAAAAGTTCTCGATAAAACTTCATTCAAACGATATGGATCAATCTTTCTAGTAGTAATGGTGTCAAAATGGCTATTCAGAACCCAAAACTTTGACTTCAAAAAACGGACGAACTTGGTGTATTTAGAGTAATGAGTTAAAATGCGTAAAAGTTCTCGATAAAACTTTATTCAAACGATATGGATCAATCTTTCTAGTAGTAATGGTGTCAAAATGGCTATTCGGAACCCAAAACTTTGACATCAAAAAACGGACGAACTTGGTGTATTTAGAGTAATGAGTTAAAAAGCGTAAAAGTTCTCGATAAAACTTCATTCAAACGATATGGATCAATCTTTCTAGTAGTAATGGTGTCAAAATGGCTTTTCGGAACCCAAAACTTTTACATCAAAAAACGGACGAACTTGGTGTATTTAGAGTAATGAGTTAAAAAGCGTAAAATTTCTCGATAAAACTTCATTCAAACGTAATGGATCAATCTTTCTAGTAGTAATGGTGTCAAAATGGTTATTCGGAACCCAAAACTTTGACATCAAAAAACGGACGAACTTGTTGTATTTAGAGTAATGAGTTAAAAAGTGTAAAAGTTCTCGATAAAACTTCATTCAAACGATATGGATCAATCTTTCTAGTAGTAATGGTGTCAAAATGGCTATTCGGAACCCAAAACTTTGACTTCAAAAAATGGACGATCTTGGTGTATTTAGAGTAATGAGTTAAAAAGGGTAAAAGTTCTCGATAAAACTTCATTCAAACGATATGGATCAATCTTTCTAGTAGTAATGGTGTCAAAATGGCTATTCGGAACCCAAAACTTTGACTTCAAAAAACGGACGAACTTGGTGTATATAGAGTAATGAGTTAAAAAGCGTAAAAGTTCTCGATAAAACTTTATTCAAACGATATGGATAATTCTTTCTAGTAGTAATGGTGTCAAAATGACTATTGGAAACCCAAAACTTTGAAATCAAAAAACGGACGAACTTGGTGTATTTAGAGTAATGAGTTAAAAAGCGTAAAAGTTCTCAATAAAACATCATTCAAACGATATAGATCAATCTTTCTAGTAGTAATGGTGTCAAAATGGCTATTCGGAACCCAAAACTTTGACTTCAAAAAATGGACGATCTTGGTGTATTTAGAGTAATGAGTTAAAAAGGGAAAAGTTCTCGATAAAACTTCATTCAAACGATATGGATCAATCTTTCTAGTAGTAATGGTGTCAAAATGGCTATTCGGAACCCAAAACTTTGACTTCAAAAAACGGACGAACTTGGTGTATTTAGAGTAATGAGTTAAAATGCGTAAAAGTTTTCGATAAAACTTCATTCAAACGATATGGATCAATCTTTCTAGTAGTAATGGTGTCAAAATGGCTATTCGGAACCCAAAACTTTGACATCAAAAAATGGACGAACTTGGTGTATATAGAGTAATGAGTTAAAAAGCGTAAAAGTTCTCGATAAAACTTCATTCAAACGATATGGATAATTCTTTCTAGTAGTAATGGTGTCAAAATGGCTATTCGGAACCCAAAACTTTGACATCAAAAAACGGACGAACTTGGTGTATATAGAGTAATGAGTTAAAAAGCGTAAAAGTTCTCGATAAAACTTCATTCAAACGATATGGATAATTCTTTCTAGTAGTAATGGTGTCAAAATGGCTATTCGGAACCCAAAACTTTGACATCAAAAAACGGATGAACTTGGTGTATTTAGAGTAATGAGTTAAAAAGCGTAAAAGTTGTCGATAAAACATCATTCAAACGATATAGATCAATCTTTCTATTAGTAATGGTGTCAAAATGGCTATTCGGAACCCAAAACTTTGACATCAAAAAACGGAAGAACTTGGTGTAGTTAGAGTAATGAGTTAAAAAGCGTAAAAGTTCTCGATAAAACTTCATTCAAACGATATGGATCAATCTTTCTAGTAGTAATGGTGTCAAAATGGCTATTCGGAACCCAAAACTTTGACTTCAAAAAATGGACGATCTTGGTGTATTTAGAGTAATGAGTTAAAAAGGGTAAAAGTTCTCGATAAAACTTCATTCAAACGATATGGATCAATCTTTCTAGTAGTAATGGTGTCAAAATGGCTATTCAGAACCCAAAACTTTGACTTCAAAAAACGGACGAACTTGGTGTATTTAGAGTAATGAGTTAAAATGCGTAAAAGTTCTCGATAAAACTTTATTCAAACGATATGGATCAATCTTTCTAGTAGTAATGGTGTCAAAATGGCTATTCGGAACCCAAAACTTTGACATCAAAAAACGGACGAACTTGGTGTATTTAGAGTAATGAGTTAAAAAGCGTAAAAGTTTTCGATAAAACTTCATTCAAACGATATGGATCAATCTTTCTAGTAGTAATGGTGTCAAAATGGCTTTTCGGAACCCAAAACTTTTACATCAAAAAACGGACGAACTTGGTGTATTTAGAGTAATGAGTTAAAAAGCGTAAAATTTCTCGATAAAACTTCATTCAAACGTAATGGATCAATCTTTCTAGTAGTAATGGTGTCAAAATGGTTATTCGGAACCCAAAACTTTGACATCAAAAAACGGACGAACTTGTTGTATTTAGAGTAATGAGTTAAAAAGTGTAAAAGTTCTCGATAAAACTTCATTCAAACGATATGGATCAATCTTTCTAGTAGTAATGGTGTCAAAATGGCTATTCGGAACCCAAAACTTTGACTTCAAAAAATGGACGATCTTGGTGTATTTAGAGTAATGAGTTAAAAAGGGTAAAAGTTCTCGATAAAACTTCATTCAAACGATATGGATCAATCTTTCTAGTAGTAATGGTGTCAAAATGGCTATTCGGAACCCAAAACTTTGACTTCAAAAAACGGACGAACTTGGTGTATTTAGAGTAATGAGTTAAAATGCGTAAAAGTTTTCGATAAAACTTCATTCAAACGATATGGATCAATCTTTCTAGTAGTAATGGTGTCAAAATGGCTATTCGGAACCCAAAACTTTGACATCAAAAAACGGACGAACTTGGTGTATATAGAGTAATGAGTTAAAAAGCGTAAAAATTCTCGATAAAACTTCATTCAAACGATATGGATAATTCTTTCTAGTAGTAATGGTGTCAAAATGGCTATTCGGAACCCAAAACTTTGACATCAAAAAATGGACGAACTTGGTGTATTTAGAGTAATGAGTTAAAAAGCGTAAAAGTTGTCGATAAAACATCATTCAAACGATATAGATCAATCTTTCTATTAGTAATGGTGTCAAAATGGCTATTCGGAACCCAAAACTTTGACATCAAAAAACGGAAGAACTTGGTGTAGTTAGAGTAATGAGTTAAAAAGCGTAAAAGTTCTCGATAAAACTTCATTCAAACGATATGGATCAATCTTTCTAGTAGTAATGGTGTTAAAATGGCTATTCGGAACCCAAAACTTTGACTTCAAAAAATGGACGATCTTGGTGTATTTAGAGTAATGAGTTAAAAAGGGTAAAAGTTCTCGATAAAACTTCATTCAAACGATATGGATCAATCTTTCTAGTAGTAATGGTGTCAAAATGGCTATTCAGAACCCAAAACTTTGACTTGAAAAAACGGACGAACTTGGTGTATTTAGAGTAATGAGTTAAAATGCGTAAAAGTTCTCGATAAAACTTTATTCAAACGATATGGATCAATCTTTCTAGTAGTAATGGTGTCAAAATGGCTATTCGGAACCCAAAACTTTGACATCAAAAAACGGACGAACTTGGTGTATTTAGAGTAATGAGTTAAAAAGCGTAAAAGTTCTCGATAAAACTTCATTCAAACGATATGGATCAATCTTTCTAGTAGTAATGGTGTCAAAATGGCTTTTCGGAACCCAAAACTTTTACATCAAAAAACGGACGAACTTGGTGTATTTAGAGTAATGAGTTAAAAAGCGTAAAATTTCTCGATAAAACTTCATTCAAACGTAATGGATCAATCTTTCTAGTAGTAATGGTGTCAAAATGGTTATTCGGAACCCAAAACTTTGACATCAAAAAACGGACGAACTTGTTGTATTTAGAGTAATGAGTTAAAAAGTGTAAAAGTTCTCGATAAAACTTCATTCAAACGATATGGATCAATCTTTCTAGTAGTAATGGTGTCAAAATGGCTATTCGGAACCCAAAACTTTGACTTCAAAAAATGGACGATCTTGGTGTATTTAGAGTAATGAGTTAAAAAGGGTAAAAGTTCTCGATAAAACTTCATTCAAACGATATGGATCAATCTTTCTAGTAGTAATGGTGTCAAAATGGCTATTCGGAACCCAAAACTTTGACTTCAAAAAACGGACGAACTTGGTGTATATAGAGTAATGAGTTAAAAAGCGTAAAAGTTCTCGATAAAACTTTATTCAAACGATATGGATAATTCTTTCTAGTAGTAATGGTGTCAAAATGACTATTCGAAACCCAAAACTTTGAAATCAAAAAACGGACGAACTTGGTGTATTTAGAGTAATGAGTTAAAAAGCGTAAAAGTTCTCAATAAAACATCATTCAAACGATATAGATCAATCTTTCTAGTAGTAATGGTGTCAAAATGGCTATTCGGAACCCAAAACTTTGACTTCAAAAAATGGACGATCTTGGTGTATTTAGAGTAATGAGTTAAAAAGGGAAAAGTTCTCGATAAAACTTCATTCAAACGATATGGATCAATCTTTCTAGTAGTAATGGTGTCAAAATGGCTATTCGGAACCCAAAACTTTGACTTCAAAAAACGGACGAACTTGGTGTATTTAGAGTAATGAGTTAAAATGCGTAAAAGTTTTCGATAAAACTTCATTCAAACGATATGGATCAATCTTTCTAGTAGTAATGGTGTCAAAATGGCTATTCGGAACCCAAAACTTTGACATCAAAAAATGGACGAACTTGGTGTATATAGAGTAATGAGTTAAAAAGCGTAAAAGTTCTCGATAAAACTTCATTCAAACGATATGGATAATTCTTTCTAGTAGTAATGGTGTCAAAATGGCTATTCGGAACCCAAAACTTTGACATCAAAAAACGGACGAACTTGGTGTATTTAGAGTAATGAGTTAAAAAGCGTAAAAGTTCTCGATAAAACGTCATTCAAACGATATAGATCAATCTTTCTATTAGTAATGGTGTCAAAATGGCTATTCGGAACCCAAAACGTTGACATCAAAAAACGGAAGAACTTGGTGTATTTAGAGTAATGAGTTAAAAAGCGTAAAAGTTCTCGATAAAACTTCATTCAAATGATATGGATCAATCTTTCTAGTAGTAATGGTGTCAAAATGGCTATTCGGAACCCAAAACTTTGACTTCAAAAAATGGACGATCTTGGTGTATTTAGAGTAATGAGTTAAAAAGGGTAAAAGTTCTCGATAAAACTTCATTCAAACGATACGGATCAATCTTTCTAGTAGTAATGGTGTCAAAATGGCTATTCGGAACCCAAAACTTTGACTTCAAAAAACGGACGAACTTGGTGTATTTAGAGTAATGAGTTAAAATGCGTAAAAGTTCTCGATAAAACTTCATTCAAACGATATGGATCAATCTTTCTAGTAGTAATGGTGTCAAAATGGCTATTCGGAACCCAAAACTTTGACATCAAAAAACGGACGAACTTGGTGTATTTAGAGTAATGAGTTAAAAAGGGTAAAAGTTCTCGATAAAACTTCATTCAAACGATATGGATCAATCTTTCTAGTAGTAATGGTGTCAAAATGGCTATTCGGAACCCAAAACTTTGACTTCAAAAAACGGACGAACTTGGTGTATATAGAGTAATGAGTTAAAAAGCGTAAAAGTTCTCGATAAAACTTCATTCAAACGATATGGATAATTCTTTCTAATGGTAATGGTGTCAAAATGACTATTCGAAACCCAAAACTTTGAAATCAAAAAACGGACGAACTTGGTGTATTTAGAGTAATGAGTTAAAAAGCGTAAAAGTTCTCGATAAAACTTCATTCAAACGATATAGATCAATCTTTCTAGTAGTAATGGTGTCAAAATGGCTATTCGGAACCCAAAACTTTGACTTCAAAAAATGGACGATCTTGGTGTATTTAGAGTAATGAGTTAAAAAGGGTAAAAGTTCTCGATAAAACTTCATTCAAACGATATGGATCAATCTTTCTAGTAGTAATGGTGTCAAAATGGCTATTCGGAACCCAAAACTTTGACTTCAAAAAACGGACGAACTTGGTGTATTTAGAGTAATGAGTTAAAATGCGTAAAAGTTTTCGATAAAACTTCATTCAAGTGATATGGATCAATCTTTCTAGTAGTAATGGTGTCAAAATGGATATTCGGAACCCAAAACTTTGACATCAAAAAACGGACGAACTTGGTGTATATAGAGTAATGAGTTAAAAAGCGTAAAAGTTCTCGATAAAACTTCATTCAAACGATATGGATAATTCTTTCTAGTAGTAATGGTGTCAAAATGGCTATTCGGAACCCAAAACTTTGACATCAAAAAACGGACGAACTTGGTGTATTTAGAGTAATGAGTTAAAAAGCGTAAAAGTTCTCGATAAAACTTCATTCAAACGATATAGATCAATCTTTCTATTAGTAATGGTGTCAAAATGGCTATTCGGAACCCAAAACTTTGACATCAAAAAACGGAAGAACTTGGTGTAGTTAGAGTAATGAGTTAAAAAGCGTAAAAGTTCTCGATAAAACTTCATTCAAACGATATGGATCAATCTTTCTAGTAGTAATGGTGTCAAAATGGCTATTCGGAACCCAAAACTTTGACTTCAAAAAACGGACGAACTTGGTGTATTTAGAGTAATGAGTTAAAATGCGTAAAAGTTCTCGATAAAACTTCATTCAAACGATATGGATCAATCTTTCTAGTAGTAATGGTGTCAAAATGGCTATTCGGAACCCAAAACTTTGACATCAAAAAACGGACGAACTTGGTGTATTTAGAGTAATGAGTTAAAAAGCGTAAAAGTTTTCGATAAAACTTCATTCAAACGATATGGATCAATCTTTCTAGTAGTAATGGTGTCAAAATGGCTTTTCGGAACCCAAAACTTTGACATCAAAAAACGGACGAACTTGGTGTATTTAGAGTAATGAGTTAAAAAGCGTAAAATTTCTCGATAAAACTTCATTCAAACGTAATGGATCAATCTTTCTAGTAGTAATGGTGTCAAAATGGTTATTCGGAACCCAAAACTTTGACATCAAAAAACGGACGAACTTGGTGTATTTAGAGTAATGAGTTAAAAAGTGTAAAAGTTCTCGATAAAACTTCATTCAAACGATATGGATCAATCTTTCTAGTAGTAATGGTGTCAAAATGGCTATTCGGAACCCAAAACTTTGACATCAAAAAACGGACGAACTTGGTGTATTTAGAGTAATGAGTTAAAAAGCGTAAAAGTTTTCGATAAAACTTCATTCAAACGATATGGATCAATCTTTCTAGTAGTAATGGTGTCAAAATGGCTTTTCGGAACCCAAAACTTTGACATCAAAAAACGGACGAACTTGGTGTATTTAGAGTAATGAGTTAAAAAGCGTAAAATTTCTCGATAAAACTTCATTCAAACGTAATGGATCAATCTTTCTAGTAGTAATGGTGTCAAAATGGTTATTCGGAACCCAAAACTTTGACATCAAAAAACGGACGAACTTGGTGTATTTAGAGTAATGAGTTAAAAAGTGTAAAAGTTCTCGATAAAACTTCATTCAAACGATATGGATCAATCTTTCTAGTAGTAATGGTGTCAAAATGGCTATTCGGAACCCAAAACTTTGACTTCAAAAAATGGACGATCTTGGTTTATTTAGAGTAATGAGTTAAAAAGGGTAAAAGTTCTCGATAAAACTTCATTCAAACGATATGGATCAATCTTTCTAGTAGTAATGGTGTCAAAATGGCTATTCGGAACCCAAAACTTTGACTTCAAAAAACGGACGAACTTGGTGTATATTGAGTAATGAGTTAAAAAGCGTAAAAGTTCTCGATAAAACTTCATTCAAACGATATGGATAATTCTTTCTAGTAGTAATGGTGTCAAAATGACTATTCGAAACCCAAAACTTTGAAATCAAAAAACGGACGAACTTGGTGTATTTAGAGTAATGAGTTAAAAAGCGTAAAAGTTCTCGATAAAACTTCATTCAAAGGATATAGATCAATCTTTCTAGTAGTAATGGTGTCAAAATGGCTATTCGGAACCCAAAACTTTGACTTCAAAAAATGGACGATCTTGGTTTATTTAGAGTAATGAGTTAAAAAGGGTAAAAGTTCTCGATAAAACTTCATTCAAACGATATGGATCAATCTTTCTAGTAGTAATGGTGTCAAAATGGCTATTCGGAACCCAAAACTTTGACTTCAAAAAACGGACGAACTTGGTGTATTTAGAGTAATGAGTTAAAATGCGTAAAAGTTTTCGATAAAACTTCATTCAAACGATATGGATCAATCTTTCTAGTAGTAATGGTGTCAAAATGGCTATTCGGAACCCAAAACTTTGACATCAAAAAACGGACGAACTTGGTGTATATAGAGTAATGAGTTAAAAAGCGTAAAAGTTCTCGATAAAACTTCATTCAAACGATATGGATAATTCTTTCTAGTAGTAATGGTGTCAAAATGGCTATTCGGAACCCAAAACTTTGACATCAAAAAACGGACGAACTTGGTGTATTTAGAGTAATGAGTTAAAAAGCGTAAAAGTTGTCGATAAAACATCATTCAAACGATATAGATCAATCTTTCTATTAGTAATGGTGTCAAAATGGCTATTCGGAACCCAAAACTTTGACATCAAAAAACGGAAGAACTTGGTGTAGTTAGAGTAATGAGTTAAAAAGCGTAAAAGTTCTCGATAAAACTTCATTCAAACGATATGGATCAATCTTTCTAGTAGTAATGGTGTCAAAATGGCTATTCGGAACCCAAAACTTTGACTTCAAAAAATGGAAGATCTTGGTGTATTTAGAGTAATGAGTTAAAAAGGGTAAAAGTTCTCGATAAAACTTCATTCAAACGATATGGATCAATCTTTCTAGTAGTAATGGTGTCAAAATGGCTATTCAGAACCCAAAACTTTGACTTCAAAAAACGGACGAACTTGGTGTATTTAGAGTAATGAGTTAAAATGCGTAAAAGTTCTCGATAAAACTTTATTCAAACGATATGGATCAATCTTTCTAGTAGTAATGGTGTCAAAATGGCTATTCGGAACCCAAAACTTTGACATCAAAAAACGGACGAACTTGGTGTATTTAGAGTAATGAGTTAAAAAGCGTAAAAGTTCTCGATAAAACTTCATTCAAACGATATGGATCAATCTTTCTAGTAGTAATGGTGTCAAAATGGCTTTTCGGAACCCAAAACTTTGACATCAAAAAACGGACGAACTTGGTGTATTTAGAGTAATGAGTTAAAAAGCGTAAAATTTCTCGATAAAACATCATTCAAACGTAATGGATCAATCTTTCTAGTAGTAATGGTGTCAAAATGGTTATTCGGAACCCAAAACTTTGACATCAAAAAACGGACGAACTTGGTGTATTTAGAGTAATGAGTTAAAAAGTGTAAAAGTTCTCGATAAAACTTCATTCAAACGATATGGATCAACCTTTCTAGTAGTAATGGTGTCAAAATGGCTATTCGGAACCCAAAACTTTGACTTCAAAAAATGGACGATCTTGGTGTATTTAGAGTAATGAGTTAAAAAGGGTAAAAGTTCTCGATAAAACTTCATTCAAACGATATGGATCAATCTTTCTAGTAGTAATGGTGTCAAAATGGCTATTCGGAACCCAAAACTTTGACTTCAAAAAACGGACGAACTTGGTGTATATAGAGTAATGAGTTAAAAAGCGTAAAAGTTCTCGATAAAACTTCATTCAAACGATATGGATAATTCTTTCTAGTAGTAATGGTGTCAAAATGACTATTCGAAACCCAAAACTTTGAAATCAAAAAACGGACGAACTTGGTGTATTTAGAGTAATGAGTTAAAAAGCGTAAAAGTTCTCGATAAAACTTCATTCAAACGATATAGATCAATCTTTCTAGTAGTAATGGTGTCAAAATGGCTATTCGGAACCCAAAACTTTGACTTCAAAAAATGGACGATCTTGGTGTATTTAGAGTAATGAGTTAAAAAGGGTAAAAGTTCTCGATAAAACTTCATTCAAACGATATGGATCAATCTTTCTAGTAGTAATTGTGTCAAAATGGCTATTCGGAACCCAAAATTTTCACTTCAAAAAACGGACGAACTTGGTGTATTTAGAGTAATGAGTTAAAATGCGTAAAAGTTTTCGATAAAACTTCATTCAAACGATATGGATCAATCTTTCTAGTAGTAATGGTGTCAAAATGGCTATTCGGAACCCAAAACTTTGACATCAAAAAACGGACGAACTTGGTGTAAATAGAGTAATGAGTTAAAAAGCGTAAAAGTTCTCGATAAAACTTCATTCAAACGATATGGATAATTCTTTCTAGTAGTAATGGTGTCAAAATGGCTATTCGGAACCCAAAACTTTGACATCAAAAAACGGACGAACTTGGTGTATTTAGAGTAATGAGTTAAAAAGCGTAAAAGTTCTCGATAAAACTTCATTCAAACGATATAGATCAATCTTTCTATTAGTAATGGTGTCAAAATGGCTATTCGGAACCCAAAACTTTGACATCAAAAAACGGAAGAACTTGGTGTAGTTAGAGTAATGAGTTAAAAAGCGTAAAAGTTCTCGATAAAACTTCATTCAAACGATATGGATCAATCTTTCTAGTAGTAATGGTGTCAAAATGGCTATTCGGAACCCAAAACTTTGACTTCAAAAAATGGACGATCTTGGTGTATTTAGAGTAATGAGTTAAAATGTGTAAAAGTTCTCGATAAAACTTCATTCAAACGATATGGATCAATCTTTCTAGTAGTAATTGTCAAAATGGCTATTCGGAACCCAAAACTTTGACTTCAAAAAATGGACGATCTTGGTGTATTTAGAGTAATGAGTTAAAAAGGGTAAAAGTTCTCGATAAAACTTCATTCAATCGATATGGATCAATCTTTCTAGTAGTAATGGTGTCAAAATGGATATTCGGAACCCAAAACTTTGACTTCAAAAAACGGACGAACTTGGTGTATTTAGAGTAATGAATTAAAAAGCGTAAAAGTTCTCGATAAAACTTCATTCAAACGATATGGATCAATCTTTCTAGTAGTAATGGTGTCAAAATGGCTATTCGGAACCCAAAACTTTGACATCAAAAAACGGACGAACTTGGTGTATTTAGAGTAATGAGTTAAAAAGCGTAAAAGTTCTCGATAAAACTTCATTCAAACGATATAGATCAATCTTTCTATTAGTAATGGTGTCAAAATGGCTATTCGGAACCCAAAACTTTGACATCAAAAAACGGAAGAACTTGGTGTAGTTAGAGTAATGAGTTAAAAAGCGTAAAAGTTCTCGATAAAACTTCATTCAAACGATATGGATCAATCTTTCTAGTAGTAATGGTGTCAAAATGGCTATTCGGAACCCAAAACTTTGACTTCAAAAACTGGACGATCTTGGTGTATTTAGAGTAATGAGTTAAAAAGGGTAAAAGTTCTCGATAAAACTTCATTCAAACGATATGGATCAATCTTTCTAGTAGTAATGGTGTCAAAATGGCTATTCGGAACCCAAAACTTTGACTTCAAAAAACGGACGAACTTGGTGTATTTAGAGTAATGAGTTAAAATGCGTAAAAGTTCTCGATAAAACTTCATTCAAACGATATGGATCAATCTTTCTAGTAGTAATGGTGTCAAAATGGCTATTTGGAACCCAAAACTTTGACATCAAAAAACGGACGAACTTGGTGTATTTAGAGTAATGAGTTAAAAAGCGTAAAAGTTCTCGATAAAAATTCATTCAAACGATATGGATCAATATTTCTAGTAGTAATGGTGTCAAAATGGCTATTCGGAACCCAAAACTTTGACATCAAAAAACGGACGAACTTGGTGTATTTAGAGTAATGAGTTAAAAAGCGTAAAAGTTCTCGATAAAACTTCATTCAAACGATATAGATCAATCTTTCTATTAGTAATGGTGTCAAAATGGCTATTCGGAACCCAAAACTTTGACATCAAAAAACAGAAGAACTTGGTGTAGTTAGAGTAATGAGTTAAAAAGCGTAAAAGTTCTCGATAAAACTTCATTCAAACGATATGGATCAATCTTTCTAGTAGTAATGGTGTCAAAATGGCTATTCGGAACCCAAAACTTTGACTTCAAAAAATGGACGATCTTGGTGTATTTAGAGTAATGAGTTAAAAAGGGTAAAAGTTCTCGATAAAACTTCATTCAAACGATATGGATCAATCTTTCTAGTAGTAATGGTGTCAAAATGGCTATTCGGAACCCAAAACTTTGACTTCAAAAAACGGACGAACTTGGTGTATTTAGAGTAATGAGTTAAACTGCGTAAAAGTTCTCGATAAAACTTCATTCAAACGATATGGATCAATCTATCTAGTAGTAATGGTGTCAAAATGGCTATTTGGAACCCAAAACTTTGACATCAAAAAACGGACGAACTTGGTGTATTTAGAGTAATGAGTTAAAAAGCGTAAAAGTTCTCGATAATACTTCATTCAAACGATATGGATCAATCTTTCTAGTAGTAATGGTGTCAAAATTGCTTTTCGGAACCCAAAACTTTGACATCAAAAAACGGACGAACTTGGTGTATTTAGAGTAATGAGTTAAAAAGCGTAAAATTTCTCGATAAAACTTCATTCAAACGTAATGGATCAATCTTTCTAGTAGTAATGGTGTCAAAATGGTTATTCGGAACCCAAAACTTTGACATCAAAAAACGGACGAACTTTGTGTATTTAGAGTAATGAGTTAAAATGTGTAAAAGTTCTCGATAAAACTTCATTCAAACGATATGGATCAATCTTTCTAGTAGTAATTGTCAAAATGGCTATTCGGAACCCAAAACTTTGACTTCAAAAAATGGACGATCTTGGTGTATTTAGAGTAATGAGTTAAAAAGGGTAAAAGTTCTCGATAAAACTTCATTCAATCGATATGGATCAATCTTTCTAGTAGTAATGGTGTCAAAATGGATATTCGGAACCCAAAACTTTGACTTCAAAAAACGGACGAACTTGGTGTATTTAGAGTAATGAATTAAAAAGCGTAAAAGTTCTCGATAAAACTTCATTCAAACGATATGGATCAATCTTTCTAGTAGTAATGGTGTCAAAATGGCTATTCGGAACCCAAAACTTTGACATCAAAAAACGGACGAACTTGGTGTATTTAGAGTAATGAGTTAAAAAGCGTAAAAGTTTTCGATAAAACTTCATTCAAACGATATGGATCAATCTTTCTAGTAGTAATGGTGTCAAAATGGCTATTCGGAACCCAAAACTTTGACTTCAAAAAATAGACGAACTTGGTGTATTTAGAGTAATGAATTAAAAAGCGTAAAAGTTCTCGATAAAACTTCATTCAAACGATATGGATCAATCTTTCTAGTAGTAATGGTGTCAAAATGGCTATTCGGAACCCATAACTTTGACATCAAAAAACGGACGAACTTGGTGTATTTAGAGTAATGAGTTAAAAAGTGTAAAAGTTCTCGATAAAACTTCATTCAAACGTGTTGGTGTATAGTTTGTTCGAGTTCGTCGAAGAGTTAACTTAAACTATACACTTTGTTTTTTACTCACTTCATAGTATGGTGGAGGTTATGAAGTTATGCTATGAATGCTATGTAGCTAAGCTGGGTAAGGCTGGGTGAGTTCGAAGTGCTAGTAGTACATAGCAGAGTACCTCTCTGAGTTCGAAGTGCTAGTAGTTCGGAGCACCACAGGTAGATTGACTTGGGAGTATGACTCACCTTGCTTGGATGTTGAAAGAGATTGAACAATGACAGAACAGGGCTTCGAATTCCTGCAATACATACTCTATGGGGCTTCATAGCTTCTCCAAGCATATCAACTTTGTGCCTATCAACTTTTCCAGGCCTTTGAACTTTCAGCCAGGCCTTTGAACTTTCTGCCAGGTCTTTGAACTTTCAGCCAGACCTTTGAACTTTCTGCCAGGCCTTTGAACTTTCTGCCAGGCCATTGAACTTTCTATCAGGCCTTTGGACTTTCAGTGTGTCCCTCGAACTTTCAATAAATGAAGTATTCACTCTTGGAGTTCGAATGCGCGGCTTCGGACTCCTCCAAAGATGATCTTTATCTTATGGCGTCGCATGCTCTACTTATGGATATGAAGATTCAAAAGGAAGATTCGCAGAGCCATGCGTCGAGGGGGAGATGGATCATGCTATTGCTCTTGTGTTTATTCCGAACTTTTTGAGTATGATACTTATTTGAGGGGGAGATTCACTTTGAATCCCCGATTATGAAGTTGACTCAAAAAGGGGGAGAATGTTAGTGTATAGTTTGGTCGAGTTCAACGTAGAGTGTTATCTCTTTGGTGGACCTAACTATACACTTTGTTTTGAATAACTTCATAAAAAGGGGAAGCAACACGTTGAAGCACTAGTTATGAAGTTGACTAAAAAAGGGGGAGAATGTTGGTGTATAGTTTGTTCGAGTTCGTCGAAGAGTTAACTTAAACTATACACTTTGTTTTTCACTCACTTCATAGTATGGTGGAGGTTATGAAGTTATGCTATGAATGCTATGTAGCTAAGCTGGGTAAGGCTGGGTGAGTTCGAAGTGCTAGTAGTACATAGCAGAGTACCTCTCTGAGTTCGAAGTGCTAGTAGTACATAGCAGAGTACCTCTCTGAGTTCGAAGTGCTAAGAGAACACACCACTGGTCAGAGTAAGAAGTCTCCCAGAGATGAAGTTTTGAGGATGACTTCGAAGTCATGGACTTGGAAGGACCGGCTACATAATCTATGAATATGCACTATGGGATTGATCGAAGCCATGTGGATGGCTTCGAAGGCTAAGTAATTCTAAGTATGTGAGACTTCGAAGTGCTAACTCCATGCACTGACAAAATACACTGTGGGACTTCGAAGTGCTAGCTCCATGCACTGGCAAAATACACTGTGGGACTTCGAAGTGCTAGCTCTATGCACTGGCAAAATACACTGTGGGACTTCGAAGTGCTAGCTCTATGCACTGGCAAAATACACTGTGGGACTTCGAAGTTCTAGCTCTATGCACTGGCAAGATACACTGTGGGACTTCGAAGTGCTAGCTCCATGCACTGGCAAAATACATTGTGGTACTTCGAAGTGCTAGCTCTATGCACTGGCAAAATACACTGTGGGACTTCGAAGTGCTAGCTCTATGCACTGGCAAGATACACTGTGGGACTTCGAAGTGCTAGCTCCATGCACTGGCAAAATACACTGTGGTAGTTCGAAGTGCTAGCTCTATGCTCTGGAAAAATACATCGTGGGACTTGGAAGGCATGGGACTTTGAAGCCATGCTGAATCAAGTCACCTGGAAGTTTGAAGTGCTAGGACTTGGAAGCCCTAGCCATATGCACATGCAAAATACACTGTGGAACTTAGAAGGCATGAGACTTGGAAACCATGCTGAATCAAGTCTCCTGGAAGTTCGAATCCACCTGGGGGTTCGAACTCTTGTTAAGATTTTCTAAGTGTGCTAAGGCTTAGAAGACCTAGATGTATGCAAATGCAAAATGCACTGTGGGGCTTGGAAGACTTAGTTGTATGCAAATACAAAATGCATTGTGGGGCTTGGAAGGCGTGGGTTCTGGAAGCCATGCTGCAACATGCCCCTGGTAGTTCGAAGTCCTCCTGGTCTTCGAACCTGTAGCCATTGTGGGACTTGGAAGCCTCCCTGTTACAAGTTCCCGGAAGTTCGAAGGAGCAAGGGTCTTCGAACTTGTTGACACCGTCCACCAAAGGAGTGCTGTAGCTGTTAGCTCTGGAGTTCATCCTGCTAGGGTAATGAAGCCAGAAGCGCAAAGAGTGAGAAGACCTTGCTAGAGGGCTTCGAACTCACAATTGGAAAATCAAAGAGATGCTATGCACTCCAAGTTCGAAGGTTCGAAGGCTCGCTAGAGACAAAGGACAGAGAACAAGTCGGGTTGGAATATCCGAGATTCCTTAGAAGATGCTTTGGGCTCGGCCCATTAAGCGCAAATCCCGGAAGCCCATTAGGGTTTCATTCACGAGGTCTATAAATAGTCGCTAGATTGTTTGTAGATTTTAAGACTTTTACTTGGAATTTCTAGAGAGAGAAATATTGTAACCGAGGGACTTCGCTAGAAAGCCCCGGTAGTTCACTCTGCTGTAGTACACTTAGAACGAGTTCGCTAGAAGGAGTTCGAAGTGTAGTTGTTTAGTCTGAAAGTTCATAGGCCGCTAGGACTTTGAACTACTAGACTTAGTTTTTGGTCGTGCGACCTTTCTATAAGTTCGTAAGGACTTGTAGATGTTTGATTGAAGTGTTCATGTTGGAGTTGTGTACTTAATGTCTAGATTTAAGTAACGGTAAACTCCCGATCATAGCATTTAATCTATTTAATTAATAAACAATTATTTGCATTTAATTATTTATAATTAAATATATGCAAATCATAGTTCTGGATTTTATACGTTGTAGTTAGTATGGTGCTGCATGGGCGCACAAAAGATCATACTATCGGTTACTCGTATTTAATCGAACAGTTGCTCACGACCTAGATGGACACGAACTAATCCATCGGTATAGTTGTTGTGTGAGAGAGAAAATAATTTATCTTAATTATTTTATCACACTTGTACACTTGGTGTATTGGGCGGATCAGCTTGAGATTTATTGATTAGGATTGCCTTGGATAATCAATTTAAATCTCGGAGTATTTTATTCTTAATCCCCGATACTATTGCGGGTGTGTATATTTAATATTAGAGGCTTTGATTTTCCAAAGGAATTAACCGATTTAATTATTGGGTTAATTACCGGTAAAGTTGGGTCGCTATATTTTATATATGACATGCCGTGAATACTTGACGGGAAAGTGTATCCCGGAAGGGTTGATAATATCCCCGAGATGAGTTCATAAGGAATTATTGTGTAAACCTCATGAGTGGATTCGTTCCACACAATAATAAAGGTTGAATGGTACTAGTCTCGGATATAAGATATGAATATTATTTATTGAGCAATAAATAAATTTATTCATGGATATTTAAATCTTAAATACACGGAATAAATAATACTAATCGGAGAAATATTATTTGATATAATATGGAATAATATTGGAAGTGCAATTTTATTTATATAGTGGAAAATAAATAAAATTTAATATTGATAAGGATTAATGGATTTGGGTTGGACCCAATTTAATCTTCAATATTTAGAAGCCCAATATTTATTCTCCTTATGATCCCCTACGTAGCCTATATAAGCACTACATGGTCTTCACTTTTCATAACACATAATAATTGACCTACGCCAGTCATAAAGTCTTGAGAGTGAGGAAGATCCATAGGAATCCGATAGATCGTCGCCCACACGACGTTCGGACGAAGTGCGAGGAATACGTAGGAAGATCGCAAGGTCGTCAATTAGATTCGTTTCTCCGTACAACGAATCGAGGTAATAATCGAGAAACCCCTTCTATGATTATTTGTGCGTATTAATTGTGATATATACATGAATGCGCGATCCGGGAAAACGACGAACCTCGGGGACGGGGATTCGAGATCCCCGGCGAGGATCGAACGCGACGGTCGAACCCTAGGGTTCGGACCGTCGGACGCGCGACGAGAGAGGGAGCCCCGGCTGGTCGCCGGGGCACACGATCGAACCTAGGGTTCGATCGTCGGGGATCCGCCGTGGGCTGGTGCCACGGCAGGAGGATCCGCCGGCCCCCTCGTCGGAGGCGCGTGGCGCGAGGGACCCTTGGCTGGAGCCGAGGGGTGCGATCGATCCTCGGATCGATCGCGGGCAAGCTGCGGGTTCACCCGCAGCGATCCCGTACGTGCTGCGGGTTCGACCGCAGCGGATGCGTACGGGGTTCGGCCCTCGCGAGCAGCGAGTCACGGGACTCGCTGCGGGGCTGCTACGAGCAGCCCCAGGGATCGCTAGTAGCGATCCCAGCGATCGTCCGTAGACGATCGCGAGCCCCTCGTGGGGGCTCGGCTGGGCACACGCGGCCTTCGGGTCTCGATGGCGTTCGGTCGGGCCCCGGCTCGTGAGGTGGTTCGCGTTCGTGGATCCGAATCGTGGGAGAAAATCGGCTGGGGGCGGGCTGCGTGTCTTCGGGCGCGTAGTCTCCAAAGGTCGGACTCCTGCGGATGAGTCGGGGATCCAATCTTCGGTGATCGAGGGTTTTTGATCGGGTTATCGGTTCCGCAATTATTTTTGATAGCCCGGGACATCGAATCCCACCAAATGGTATCAGAGCGTTTGGTTTCGTGTTCATGTATATATTCGATTATTGTTCTACCTTGCAGGATTTCCGGCTATCATGGTTG
Source organism: Euphrasia confusa (assembly GCA_954870475.1). NCBI lineage: Eukaryota > Viridiplantae > Streptophyta > Magnoliopsida > Lamiales > Orobanchaceae > Euphrasia > Euphrasia confusa. The sequence continues at coordinate 40,447 of CATPAB010000033.1, read as the reverse complement.
GATTTAATTAATTGTTTTTTAATTAATTATCATGATTATTAAACTCTCGGACATGTCGAGATTCGTTTTGTGTGGCTGAATGTTTGTAATAGTAAAAAATTCGGGGGTTGACCGAATTTAGGATTTATTATTATGTTCTTTATTTTCCGGAAAATGTATAGGGTCGATTTCATGTATAGAATCGATACCGGAATTGTAATTTAATTTTTGTAAATTATTTACGTTGGTTCGATGATGAGACGATCGCCGGAAGACAAAGAAGTGACGAAGAGATAGGGCTTGGGATCGATACCATGATGGTGATCGACCCATGGCCTAGCCGGGGTGGCTAGGCGGCGGCGGCGCTCCTCCCCGAGTGGACGGCCGATCGATCATGGTGGGATGGCGTGGGGTCTCCTAATCCCGTGCTATTCCTACCAAGATCCACTTTCCAAATTAATTCGGTTTTTTCCTATTTGATTGTTCTCCTTTTGGAAACTCTCATGGAATAGGAAAAGAATTAATTAGAATTAATTTTATTTCTATTGATTTATTTCCTTCATGGAATTATTCATAGATTAGAAATTTAATTAATTTAGTACTAAATTTATTTTTCCTATTTGATTATTCCTACTCATGGGAATATTCATGGATTAGGAATAAAAATAAATTTGGAAAGTAGTGAGTCCTAATTTATTTTATTTCCTTGTTCTATTATAGATATCTTCTAGAATATTCCAAGTTTTACTTGGATAGATTATTCTAAAGATTTAATAAGAACTAGAGAGGAAAATAAATAAATAAAAATATTAATGATATTTAATTTTATTTTTGATATATTCGATTGACTTAATTTTCGAATTAAGTAACTTTTGGATTAATTGAAAATAAATAGATTTAAATATTAGAGATTAATATTCTCGTCACATGGAGCATTCAAGAAACGAAGACTGAAGACTAGAAGATGCATATGAAGATAAAGCCATGATAGTCGAGAAAAATAATTTCTCTAGCATTATTTTTGACTATGTGCTATGTGCTTTATTGCTTTCATGCATGCTTATGTGTTTAATTATGCATTAGATAGCGTATCCCTTTGTTATAAAAAGCTAAGTGGGAGAGGGGATGGAAACATTCCCATGGTCTCCATTACTGTTCTCTTGGTGACTCTTATGGACTTTTGAAGTTCGTATAGATGTGTCATTGGAGGAGAATTCTTGTAATTCCTCTTACAAGAAACATTGATCAAGTTTATCAAACAATGCCTAATTTGTCTTTCTGAAACTGACTTCAAGTCGACTCATTCTCACCCCGGGGAGTGGAATGGAGCCAGAGCCACTTGGTCATGTAGAGGACACAAATTAGAGACTTTCGTGCCATTCTTTGATAGGTGGGTCGTTTGTCTGCTCGGCTCCCTCATTTATGAGAGATAGGGTCGCTCGCATGGTGAATCACTGGTTAGAAACTTCGAGTTTCACTTATGATTCTCCGCGTCTTGATTTACGAAAATCGAATGGATCTGGTAATTGGGAGTCAATTATAAAAGTCTCTTAGTGAAGTAAACGTCCACACCACGTGGCTTGCTGCACTGACGGATTTTGGATTAATTGATGTAGACAGTTGTAAGGAATTGTGAAGAGTTGTGAAGTTGTCGTAAACGTCCACACCACGTGGCTTGCGGTAATGTAGCAATTCCAAACGATTCACTTTGGTGCTGAGTAATGGTTTACACTTAGATACGCCTTGTAGTATTCCTCCCCACGAGGTTACGCTATAAGTGATGTATGACCAAAGAAAATCTAATTGCTAAATTATTTGGGTGGGTAAACGTCCACACCACGTGGCTTGCCTTACCTGATGGGATTTTAGATGTGATTAGTAATTTAATGATATTATTTAAGCGAGATAATATCGGATATTAAATTAATTGTTTGTTTAAATGTGCTTATAGGTTTAGAGAATAGCTATGAACCCACTTTCTATGATACTCAAGGAGCATAAGCTCACTGGCACCAACTATATTGATTGGAAGAGAAATTTAGACATTGTCCTGACTTCTGAGGAGTACAAGTATGTACTCCATGAAGTGTGCCCTGCCGAGCCCACGGCTACCTCAACTGATGAGGAAAAACTGGCATATCGAAAGTGGAAAAAGGCTGATGAAATGGCTAGGTGTTATATTTTGGCTTCCATGTCAAATGTACTCCAAACCCAACATGAGCCAATGGACACTGCCTATGATATGATGTTTAACCTCAAGGAGATGTTTGGGGAGCAAGATCGTGCGGCAAGGCAAGAAGCCATGAGAGTCCTCATGTCGACTACTCAGTCTGAAGGAACGCCCGTAGGGGAGCACGTTCTTAAGATGATGAGTTTGTTGAATGAACTTGAGGTCCTAGGAGCTTCTATTGATGCTGAGACGCAAGTCGACATCATACTCCAGTCTCTGGCCCCTAGTTTTGAGCAGTTTCGTATGAGCTATAATATGGGTAAACTATCTTATACTCTTGCGCAACTCCTGACTGAACTAAAGGCGGCAGAGGGGATCTACAAGAAGGGCAAGTCTCAAGCGCTTGTAGCTACCAAGTCCAAAGGCTTTAAGCCTGGTGGAGGTAGGGGCAAGAAAAGGAAGCAAGCCATGAAACCCAGTGGTGCCAAGAGGAGTGGACCACGAGTGGGGGCTAGTAAGCCAAAGGGCAAGTGCTTCCGATGCAACAAGTCTGGACACTGGAAGTCTGAATGTCCTCTCAAAGGTACGGATTTTTCTTTAGTCGAAAAAAAAAAAAAAAAAACATAGTCAGCGGTATTATCTACCAGAATTCTGGTGTGTAGATATGGAACCACTGACGGTATGTGCATTAAATGCAGGGGTTCCAGAAAACCCGGCGACTTAGAAAAGAAGAGTTCGAGTCTACATGGGCAAAGCTGTTGGGGTAGCAGCAGTTGCAGTGGAAGACATTTATCTGTTTTAAGTTTTCATTTCAGTTATTGCTTATGTACCCCTTTATTTTGAAAAAGAACTTCGTTCTGTTTTTCTTTATTATTAATGGATATTTTATTTCTTTAATCATTTGATGGTTTGGATAAGAAATAATGGTGATATCTATTATGGTACATTAGATAGCAATATGTGGATGATGAATCCTTAGTCTACCACGATGCAACAAACCGTTATGTATAACTTGTTTACTTATTAGATGTATTTCTCTTATCAATCATTGTACTTGTGAATTCTTGAACTTGGTAGTATCTATTCAAAAGGGATTCAAAAGGTCGAAATTGATTTGATCAATTATAGTTGGAGGAATGGACCTCCCGACCTAAGAATCAATCTTGAAAGATGATACGACTAAGTTAACCTTTCTGGATAAAGGATGGAATTCAGACAAGTATAGGAAATGATTTATGATTAATGCGGTATGTGTAATTAGAGAAGGTACGAGTCGTTCTTTCAAGAATACTCGAAGATGGATTGGACTACTTGCTGTGCCATAAAGGCGGATTGTTTTCAACACAAAGCCATTATGGGGAACCTTCAAAGTATATCCATTAGAAGCCTGCGACTTGTTCGCGGAGGCTATCACCTATCTAAATAACACATAGCATAGATCAAAGATTGAGATTAAATCTCAAACGACTACACCATACACTGAAGTGTAGACATGGTGTGTCAGGAATAAGAAATGGAATTTTAATAGTAAAAGGACAAGTTTGTTCGGAACTACCTATGTTCTATGGATATTTCTGGACACAACGGCACATTCTATGTGGTTGTAGAATATCCTAGAAGAACAAGTAATTGTATGTTCAATAGTACTACGAACCAGAAAGGTGTTCTCGCCCGGTTCTTAGAGGAAGACTATTAGATGAACAACAAATGCCCTAACTGACAAAGTACTTTAAAATGAGGAAAAGACAGACTGAGAACCAGCCTGACCGAGTAGCGATACACCACTAACTGCACCTAATGTTATTACTGTTATACACCGGAACGCAATTGCAGTGGGAGGTTGTTAAGCAACCAGAGATGTTCATAAGACTGGAGGAGTTTTGAACTCAGGATCCAGTATACATGAAATCGATCCCTAGGTCTGCATAGGAATTTGCGAAGAAGGTGTGTTAGAAACGTAATGGAAACAAAGGTGGTGTTTCTCGGAATTTTGTGTAGATAACACTTTGTCATTGGCGACAATGTGAAAATGTTGTCAGACATAAAATAGAGGTTGTCTAAATGAATCGAGGTATAAGATTAAGATGAAGTTGGATCATGTTCTTAGAAATCTTTCGATCTCTGGATAAGGACATTTGTACTTCTCTTAAGATATCTTATACGATTATGGTTTGTTTTAAACATGCACAATTCTGAGAAAGGTTATTGCCTTTCGGGAACAGAATACATCTATCTAAAGGCGTGTGTTTCGAACACATGAAGGAGATAGATATGGACAAAGCAGTTACCTACACTTCTTGTGTAGAGAGCTTTGTAGATGCAATGTTGAAAAACCAGAACCTGATATCAACTATGCGGTTAGCGTAGTGGGAGGATATCAAAGTAATCTAGACAAGAGATGTTCGGATGTTTTAATAGTACTTGCGAAAGTACTGGACATTAAGCAAGACGAAATCTTCTTTGATTACATATTCTCAGATCTCAAATCAGAGAAGGACCAGTGTAAGTCGATATCAGGCTATGTGTTCACTTTTAGAAGAGGTGGAACCTAAGGATGAAAGAGTGATAAGCATGATGCTTCTCGGACTCTATCATAAACCGAATAGCAGCCTCAGAGGCAGCGGAAGTTTTGGTTAGGTTCCGGAATGACCTCTGAACTTGGATATGATTCTTGGTTCACCAAAGGCTATGTACATAGCGGTGCGTGGAGAACTGGAAGAAGTCATAAGTTCGAAAAGTGATGATAACTCATAGAGCAAGTACCACCTGATACGAATCATCGTCGAGGGAGACGACGTAGTAGTCACCAAGATAACTTCAGAGCGGCAACCTAGAGTGCTCACTCACATAGTACTCGGAAGTACACCTTAAGCACGTGATGAGTATGGGAACCGGGAGTTTGGAGGAAATGACTAGACCTTAGTACAAGTGGGAGATTGTTGGAGTTGTGTACTTAATGTCTAGATTTAAGTAACGGTAAACTCCCGATCATAGCATTTAATCTATTTAATTAATAAACAATTATTTGCATTTAATTATTTATAATTAAATATATGCAAATCATAGTTCTGGATTTTATACGTTGTAGTTAGTATGGTGCTGCATGGGCGCACAGAAGATCATACTATCGGTTACTCGTATTTAATCGAACAGTTGCTCACGACCTAGATGGACACGAACTAATCCATCGGTATAGTCGTTGTGTGAGAGAGAAAATAATTTATCTTAATTATTTTATCACACTTGTACACTTGGTGTATTGGGCGGATCAGCTTGAGATTTATTGATTAGGATTGCCTTGGATAATCAATTTAAATCTCGGAGTATTTTATTCTTAATCCCCGATACTATTGCGGGTGTGTATATTTAATATTAGAGGCTTTGATTTTCCAAAGGAATGAACCGATTTAATTATTGGGTTAATTACCGGTAAAGTTGGGTCGCTATATTTTATATATGACATGCCGTGAATACTTGACGGGAAAGTGTATCCCGGAAGGGTTGATAATATCCCCGAGATGAGTTCATAAGGAATTATTTTGTAAACCTCATGAGTGGATTCGTTCCACACAATAATAAAGGTTGAATGGTACTAGTCTCGGATATAAGATATGAATATTATTTATTGAGCAATAAATAAATTTATTCATGGATATTTAAATCTTAAATACACGGAATAAATAATACTAATCGGAGAAATATTATTTGATATAATATGGAATAATATTGGGAGTGCAATTTTATTTATATAGTGGAAAATAAATAAAATTTAATATTGATAAGGATTTATGGATTTGGGTTGGACCCAATTTAATCTTCAATATTTAGAAGCCCAATATGTATTCTCCTTATGATCCCCTACGTAGCCTATATAAGCACTACATGGTCTTCACTTTTCATAACACATAATAATTGACCTACGCCAATCATAAAGTCTTGAGAGTGAGGAAGATCCATAGGAATCCGATAGATCGTCGCCCACACGACGTTCGGACGAAGTGCGAGGAATACGTAGGAAGATCGCAAGGTCGTCAATTAGATTCGTTTCTCCGTACAACGAATCGAGGTAATAATCGAGAAACCCCTTCTATGATTATTTGTGCGTATTAATTGTGATATATACATGAATACGCGATCCGGGAAAACGACGAACCTCGGGGACGGGGATTCGAGATCCCCGGCGAGGATCGAACGCGACGGTCGAACCCTAGGGTTCGGACCGTCGGACGCGCGACGAGAGAGGGAGCCCCGGCTGGTCGCCGGGGCACACGATCGAACCTAGGGTTCGATCGTCGGGGATCCGCCGTGGGCTGGTGCCACGGCAGGAGGATCCGCCGGCCCCCTCGTCGGAGGCGCGTGGCGCGAGGGACCCTCGGCTCCAGCCGAGGGGTGCGATCGATCCTCGGATCGATCGTGGGCAAGCTGCGGGTTCACCCGCAGCGATCCCGTACGTGCTGCGGGTTCGACCGCAGCGGATGCGTACGGGGTTCGGCCCTCGCGAGCAGCGAGTCACGGGACTCGCTGCGGGGCTGCTACGAGCAGCCCCAGGGATCGCTAGTAGCGATCCCAGCGATCGTCCGTAGACGATCGCGAGCCCCTCGTGGGGGCTCGGCTGGGCACACGCGGCCTTCGGGTCTCGATGGCGTTCGGTCGGGCCCCGGCTCGTGAGGTGGTTCGCGTTCGTGGATCCGACTCGTGGGAGAAAATCGGCTGGGGGCGGGCTGCGTGTCTTCGGGCGCGTAGTCTCCAAAGGTCGGACTCCTGCGGATGAGTCGGGGATCCAATCTTCGGTGATCGAGGGTTTTTGATCGGGTTATCGGTTCCGCAATTGTTTTTGATAGCCCGGGACATCGAATCCCAGCAGTTCAAACTTATTTGAATATAATGACATCATTCAAGAACCTCTTTATTGTGTTGACATTTTTTTAAAGTACATAGACCCAACGCTATTTACACTACGGGTCTACCTAGTACTGCAGTTCTTAACACTATAGTGCTTCAAACACAATTTCAATTGGTATCAGAGAGGTTCACCTTGCTACTTCGGTGAGATCCTAGCTAGAGGTTCGAAATCATGGAGACATATACAGTTGTGAGGCCCGTCATTCTCAATGCCGAAAACTAATCCTATTGGAAAAGTAAGACACGTATGAGACTTAAACAAGTCGATTCGCGAGTATGGGGTTCGGTTATCCGAGGTTGGGAGGCTCCCAAGTATAGAGATGATGATGGTGATACCTTCACTAAGGATGAGTCCACCTGGACTACGGCTGAGCATGAGGCTGCTACATTTAATGATAGAGCTATCCATATTATTACTGAGAATATCGACATTCATATGTTTCAACTCATTAAATATCTCTCCTCTGCTAAACAATTGTGGGATACACTTTAAAACATCTGTGAAGGAATTGAGAGCATCAAAAAGTCCAAAGTCAGAGGATTGAACACGGCCTTCCAAAAACTTCATATGCGGGATGATGAGAATTTGGACTCCTACTACAATAAAATCATGTCTATTGTGAGTGAGTGTCATGAGCTGGGAGATCCTATTCCTCACTCTTTCATCTGCACTAAGGTTCTTCGAACTCTGAACGCCTCTTTCGAGCCAAAAGTTGTTGCAGTGGAAAGTACAAAATTGGCAAACACTTCGAACTACAATGAGCTAATGAGTGTGTTCAAAGACTATGAGTTGAACAAGAAACTCAAAGATGACAATTACATGTCTCCACTTGATAACTCTGCGAAAGCGCTGAAAGTGAGTCCGAATAGTCCAATGACCCCTCAGGCTTCGAACTTTTCTTCACATATGGATGTGAGTGCCTACTATGCTGAAGAATCTGATGATGAGTCGGAAGCACTGACACTTCTGAGTTCTCCAAACCCAGATAAGTTCATAGCCCTACAAGACACTGTGAATTATCTCGTTCGTCAAGATATCCGGAGGAAAAGAAGATTCAAACAATTCCAGACTCAAAGGCCCTCTGGGAGTTCGAACTCTCCCTATGCTAGCTCTTCTGAAAATCGCTCTACCAACTTTAGAAAGCTCATTCCTAGCACTCCCGGAAAAGATATGTCCAAAATCAAATGCTTTGAATGCAAAGGCATTGGACATGTCAAAAATGAGTGTCCAAATCTACATCGAAAGAACAATGTTGATGTGAGCTACTTAGTTCTTGATGAAGAAAAATCTTTATTCTCCTCTGATGATGAAAAAGATGGTGCTCAGGGGGATGCTAAAAATGTGAATGCTTTTCTTGGACTTTTGGATAATGAACATGAAGATGAGTATGAGGTGGCTTCGGATGACATTGCTACGTATGGTAACATATTTTGTTTCTCCTCCATTGCAGGAAGTTCGAACTCTGACTCTGTCAAGGGTTCGAACTCTTTCCCTGATAAGGGTTCGAACTCTCTGGTTTCGAAGCTGTCTGGTACTTCGAAGTCTGAGACTGTTGGTCTGAGAGAGTTCACTATTGTGAGAATTGAACTTGAAAGAGCTCTCAAAGAAGTTAGTGAGTTGAGAGAAGTAGTGAAGAAAGAAGACTCTGAGAAAAACTTTCTTAGAAATTCATTGGCTAAAATGGAAGAAGCATTTGCTATGAGGACCAAAGAGCTCTATGAGCTGAAGGACAAAATGGATGTCACTGAGTCTTTGTTTAAGAAATTGAACACTGGAACTTCCAAGCTTGACGCACTTCTGAGTTGTGTAAATCCAAAGAAATATGGACTTGGCTTTAGTGAAACTCTTGAAACTGTCTACACTGAACCAATCCATTTCCCACCAAAGTTCATTCGACCGAAAGATAAAAGGATCATAGAGACTGTTGAGGTTAAGCCAGAAGATACTCAGTTATCAAAAGAAAACTTGGCTTCCACATCTGAATTTGCTCCAACAAGTCTGAAAACTAAGCCTGAAGCCTCTAAATTTGTTAAAACGCACAATGTGTCTGACAGATCGAAGCATCGAGATCTTGAAAGAAGAAAGACGCAAAGTAACAAATCTGGGTCTATGAAGTATACAAATGTTGATTCTAAGAAGTTGATAGACATGACTCTTCCGTCTTCCAAGCTTCTTGAAAAATTTTCAAGACGGTATATATGTCATTATTGTGGTCGGACAGGACATATAAGACCTTACTGTTATAAGAGAATTGAAGATCTAAGAAGGTCTCAATCTATCACTACTAAACAAGTTTGGAGGAAGAACATTGTTTTGAGTCATGCGACGTCTAAGTCTTCTATGAAGAAAATCTGGAAGGAGAAAGTAAAATCTCTTGCCCCTTCGAAGCTTGCTGAGAAAAGAGTGTAGAAGCGTCGTGAGGACGTTGTCTGCAATGTTGCATTTACGGTTGCCGAGGCCGGGACTAAAGAAACTTGGTACTTTGATAGCGGATGCTCCAGGCATATGACCGGTGTGAAAGATGTTGGAAATCGATATCCCGGGCTATTAAAATTTGCGGAAAAATAACCCGAACGAAATCCTTCATCGCCGGAGATTGGATCCCCGACTCATCCGCAGAAGTCCGACCTTTGGAGACTACGCGCCCGAAAACACGCAGCCCGCCCCCAGCCGATTTTCTCCCGCGAGTCGGATCCATGAACGCGAACCACCGTACGACGGAACCGGGCCCGACGAGAGCTCCACCGCGGACAAGCCGCGGCAAAACCCTAGCCGAGCCCCCGCCGCGAGGGGCTCGCGATCGCGCACTTGCGATCGCTGGGGCTGCCCAGCAGCCCCCGGTGGTGAGTCCGGCGACTCACCACCATCGCCGGAGGAGGGGCGGTCAGCCTCCAGCTGACCCGCCGCGGCTCCAGCCGCGGCTTTCCCCGCGATCGACCTCACGGTCGATCGCATGCCCCGGCTCCAGCCGGGGCTCCTCCGTCGCGCCTGGCCGCCGGTCGAGGTGGCTGGGGGGACCAGCTGCCGTGGCACCAGCCCACGGCGGTCTCCCCGCGATCGACTCAAGGTCGATCGCTTGCCCCGGCGGTCCAGCCGGGGCTCCCTCGTCCGCGCGCCGCGATCGAACCCTAGGGTTCGATCGCCTCCCTCGGCTCCAAGCCGAGGGTCCTTCGATCTTCGCCGGGGATCTCGAATCCCCGTCCCCGAAGTTCGTACGTCTATCCGGATCGTGTGTTCATGTATATACTACGATTAATTCACACGAAATCATAAAAGAGGGTTTATGATTTTTACCTTCGATTCGTTGTGCGGAGAAACGAAATCAAACACCTTTGATGACCTTGCGATCTTCCCACGTATTCCTTGCACCTCGTTCGAACGTCGTGTGGGCGACGATCTATCGAACTCCTATGGATCTTCCTCACTCTCAAAACTTTATGATTGGCGTAGGTCAATTAATTGTGTTATGAAAAGTGAAGACCATGTAGTGCTTATATAGGCTACGTAGGGGATCATAAGGAGAATAAATATTGGGCTTCTAAATATTGAAGATTAAATTGGGTCCAACCCAAATCCATTAATCCTTATCAATATTAAATTTTATTTATTTTCCACTATATAAATAAAATTGCACTCCCAATATTATTCCATATTATATCAAATAATATTTCTCCGGTAGTATTATATATTCCGTGTATTTAAGATTTAAATATCCATGAATAAATTTATTTATTGCTCAATAAATATTATTCATCTCTTATATCCGAGACTAGTACCATTCAACCTTAATTATTATGCGGATTAAATCCACCTGCAGGGTTTACATAATAATTCCTTATGAACTCATCTCGGGGATATTATCAACCCTTACGGGATACACTTTCCCGTCAAGTATTCACGGCATGCCATATATAAAATATAGTGACCCAACTTAACCGGTAATTAACCCAATAATTAAATCGGTTAATTCCTTTGGTAAATCAAAGTCACTTATATTAAATATACACACCCGCAATAGTTTCGGGGATTAAGAATAAAATACACTGAGACTCGAATCGATTATCGCCGGCAATCCTAATCGATGAATCTCAAGCTGATCCGCCCAATACACCAAGTGTACAAGTGTGATAAAATAATTAAGATAAATTATTTTCTCTCTCACACAACGACTATACCGATGGATTAGTTCGTGTCCATCTAGGTCGTGAGCAACTGTTCGATTAAATACGAGTAACCGATAGTATGATCTTCTGTGCGCCCATGCAACACCATACTAACTACAACGTATAAAATCCAGAACTATATTTTGCAAAATTAATTAAATGCAAATAATTGTTTATTAATTAAATAGATTAAATGCTATGATCGGGAGTTTACCGTTACTTAAATCTAGACATTAAGTACACAACTCCAACAATCTCCCACTTGTACTAAGGTCTAGTCATTTCCTCCAAACTCCCGGTTCCCATACTCATCACGTGCTTAAGGTGTACTTCCGAGTACTATGTGAGTGAGCACTCTAGGTTGCCGCTCTGAAGTTATCTTGGTGACTACTACGTCGTCTCTCTGACGATGATTCGTATCAGGTGGTACTTGCTCTATGTGTTATCATCATCTTTTGAACTTATGACTTCTTCCAGTTTACCATGCACCGCTATGTACATAGCCTTTGGTGAACCAAGAGTCATATCCAAGTTCAGAGGTCATTCCGGAACCTAACCAAAACTTCCGCTGCCTCTGAGGCTGCTATTCGGTTTCTTAGGTTCCACCTCTTCTAAAAGTGAACACATAGCCTGATATCGACTTACACTGGTCCTTTCTCTGATTTTTATCTGAGAAAGCGTAATCTAAGAAGATTTCGTATTGCCAGTAATCCTGTACTTTCAAGTACTTTTACAGCATTCGAATATTTCTTATCCAGATTACTTTGATATCCTCCCACTACGCTAACCGCATAGTTGATATCAGGTTCTTGTTTTATAACACCGCATTTACAAAGCCCTTTACACTCGAAGTGTAAGAATCTGCTTTGTCCATATTTATCTCCTTCATGTGTTCAAGACACATACCTTAGATAGATGCATTCTGTTCTCGAATGGCAATAACCTTTCTCAGAATTGTGCATATTTAAAACAAACCATAATCGTATAAGATATCTAAAGAGAAATACAAGTGTTCTTATCTAGAGATCGAAAGATTTCTAAGAACATTGATCCAACTTCATCTTAATCTTATATCTCGATTTACTTAGACAACCTCTATTTTATGTCTGACAATACTTTTACATTGTTGCCAACGATAAAGTGTTATCTACACAAAATTCCGAGAAACACCACCTTGTTTCCATTACGTTTCTAATATACCTTTTATTGTCTATGCCTTTTGATGAATCCATATAATGGACTATCTCATCAATTCGCAAGTTCCACAATTTTCCAGCTTTGTGATAATCCATAAATGGATTCACTAAGCTTGTACCTCTAAATGGTCTTGCCTCTTAACAATATCATTGCTTTCCAAGTAGGCATATTTAGATTAGTACTGCCCCCTATGCAGAACTAGGGATCGATTTCATGTCTACTAGATCCAGAGTTTAAAACTCTTCCAGTCTTATGAACATCTCCGGTTGCTTAACAACCTCCCACTGCAATGGCGTTCCGGTGTATAACAGTAATAACATTAGGTGCAGTTAGTGGTGTACTACTACTCGGTTAGGCTGGTTCTCAGTCTACTCTTTCCTCTTTATAAGGTACTTTGTCAATTAGGGCATTGTAGTTCATCTAATAGTCTTCTTCAAGAACCGGGCGAAGACACCCTTCTGGTCCGTGGTACTATTTGAACATACAATTACTTGTTCATCTAGGATATTCTACAACTACATCGAATGTGTCGTTGTATCCAGAAATATACATAGAACACAGGTAGTTCCGAACAACCTTGTTCTTTTACCATTAGAATCCCATTTCTTATTCCTGACACACCATGTCTACACTTCAGTGTATGGCGTAGTCGTTTGAGATTTAATCTCAATCTTTGATTTATGCTATGTGTTATTTAGACAGGTGATAGCCTCCGCGAACAAGTTGCAGGCTTTCAATGGATATACTTTGAGGGTTCCCCATAATGGCCTTGTGTTAAAAACACTCCGCTTTTATGGCACAACAAGTAGTCTAATCCATTTTCGAGTATTCTTGAAGGAATGACTCGTACCTCCTCTAATTACACATACCGCATTAATCATCAATCATTTTCCATACTTGTCCGAATTCCATCCTTTATCCAGAAAGGTTAACTTAGTTGTATCATCTTTCAAGATCGATTCTTAGGTCGGGAGGTCCATTCCTCCAACTATAATTGATCAAATCAATTTCGACCTTCTGAATCCCTTTTGAATAGATACTACCAAGTTCAAGAATTCACAAGTATAGTGATCGATAAAGAAATACATCCAATAAGTAAAATAAGTTATAACGGTTTGTTGCATTGTGGTAGACTAAGGATTCATCATTCACATATTGCTATCTAATGTACCAGAATAGATACTACCATTATTTCTTATCTAAATCATCAAATGATTAAAGAAATAAAATATCCATTAATAATAGAAATCCAGAACAAAAGTTCTTTCTAAAAATAAAAGGTACAAAGCAATTAACTTGAAATGAAATCCTATAACTATCAAACAGATAGATAAATGTCTTCCACTGCAACCGCTGCTTCCTCAACAGCTTTGCCCATGTGGACTCGAACTTTTCTTCTCTAAGTCGCTGGGTTTTCTGGAACCCCTGCATTTAGAATGCACATACCGTCAGTGGTTCCATATCTACACACCAGAATTCTGGTAGATAATACCGCTGACTATGTTTTACGACTAAAGAAAAATTCGTACCTTTGAGAGGACAAGATGTAGACCCCCAGTACTCAGACTGCTTTCCTTGGGGATGTTTGCCCGAAGGCTTCTTTATCCCACCCTTTGGTCCAAGTCCTTTAGGACCACTGGACCCCCTTGTCTTCTTCTCCTTTCCTTTGCCCTTAGGTTCGAAACCTTTGGCTTTGACTATAAGAGCTCGCGATTGTTTCAACTCGTCCAAAAGATCCATCATCTCAAAAACATGATCAAGTGTTTCATCGAAGTAACAGATCTTTATGAGTATCCTCATCGCCTCTTTTCTAGCCTTCTCATCATGTCCAAACAGCAACTTGAGTTTGAGCATGACATCATGATTAGTGGCTAATGCACGAGCACTACCCCACCTTTCAAAGTCAAAAATCTCCTCCTCAGTTGAGTTAATGGTGAGTCCAGGAGGACAAGTTTCACTGAGTACATCTTTGTACTCCTTTGCAGTCTGAGCAATGTCTAACTCTTCTTTCCATTCAATACAGTATGGAACCAGTGCGTTAATTTCCTCAAGTATCAACAAAAGTGGATTCATAGCAATTCTCTAAACCTACAAGCACATTTAATCAAACAATTAATTTAATATCCGACGTTATCTCCCTGGAATAACATCATTAAATTACTAATCACATCTAAAATCCCATCAGGTAAGGCAAGCCACGTGGTGTGGACGTTTACCCACCCAAATGATTTAGCAATTAGATTTTCTTTGGTCATACATCGCTTATAGCGGAACCTCGTGGGGAGGAATACTATAAGGCGTATCTAAGTGTAAACCATTACTCAGTACCAAAGTAAATTACTTGGAATCGCTACATCACCGCAAGCCACGTGGTGTGGACGTTTACGATAACTTCACAACTCTTCATAATTACTTACAACTGTCTACATCAATTAATCCAAAGTCCGTCAGCATAGCAAGCCACGTGGTGTGGACGTTTACTACACTAAGAGACTTTTATAATTGACTCCCAATTACTTGATCCATTTAATCTCGTAAATCAAGACGTGGAGAATCATAAGTGAAACTCGAAGTTTCTAACCAGTGATTCGCCATGCGAACGACCCTATCTCTCATAAATGAGGGAGCCGAGCAGACAAGCGACCCATCTATCAAAGAATGGCACGGAAGTCTCTAATTTGTGTCCTCTACATGACCAAGTGGCTCTGGCTCCATTCCACTCCCCGGGGTGAGAATGAGTCGACTTGAAGTCAGTTTTAGAAAGACAAATTAGGCATTGTTTGATAAATTTGATCAATGTTTCTTGTAAAAGGAATTACAAGAATTCTCCTCCAATGACTCGTCTATACAAACTTCGAAAGTCCATAAGAGTCACCAAGAGAACAGTAATGGAGACCATGGGAATGTTTCCATCCCCTCTCCCACTTAGCTTTTTATAATAAAGGGATACGCTATCTAGTGCATAAAAATAAACACATATAGCATGCATACAAGCAATAAAGCACATAGTATCACATAGTCAAAATAATGCTAGAAAATTATTTTCCGACTATCATGGCTTTATCCCATCTCCGTACGCATCTTCTAGTCTTCAGTCTTCGTTCTTGAATGCTCCATGTGACGAGAATATTAATCTCTAATATTTAAATCTATTTATTTTCAATTAATCCAAAAGTTACTTAATTCGAAAATTAAGTCAATCGAATATATCAAAAATAAAATTAAATATTATTAATATTTTTATTTATTTATTTTCCTATCTAGTTCTATTAAATCTCTAGAATAATCTATCCAAATAAAATTTGGAATACTCTAGAAGATATCTATAATAGAACAAGGAAAAATAAATTAGGACTTACTACTTTCCAAATTTATTTTTATTCCTAATCCATGAATATTCCCATGAGTAGGAATAATCAAATAGGAAAAATAAATTTAGTACTAAATTAATTAAATTTCTAATCTATGAATATTTCCTTGAAGGAAATAAATCAATAGAAAATAAAATTAATTTAAATTAATTCTTTTCCTAAACCATGAGAGTTTCCAAGAAAGTACTCAAATAGGAAAAATCCGAATTAATTGGGAAAGTGGATCTTGGTAGGAATAGCATGAGATTGGGAGATCCCACGCCATCCCCACCGTCGACCTCCACCGCCCGGGACCACCACCACCGCCGCCCCCAGCCCACGCGCCACCACCACCGGTGGCCGGCGTGGCTAGAAGCCCTAGCGGGCAGCCCCCGGGATGGGGTCGATCGATCCTCATGGGGATCGATCATGGGGATGATCGACCCCCCGGTTTTTCGTCCTCTTCGTCTTCGTCACACATCTTCGTCTTCCGGCGATCGTCTCATCATCGAACCAACGTAATTAAAATTACAAGAAATAAAAAATTACAATTATCCGGTATCGATTCTATACATGAAATCGACCCTATACATTTTCCGGAAAAACAAAGAAACTAATAATAAATCCTAAATTCGGTCAACCCCCGAATTTTTACTATTACAAACATTCATCCACACAAAACGAATCTCGACATGTCCGAGAGTTTAATAATCATGATAATTAATTAATAAACAATAATTAATTAAATCCAACCATGATAGCCGGAGATCCTGCAAGGTAGAACAATAATCGAGCATATACATGAACACGAAACCAAACGCTCTGATACCATTTGTTGGAAATCGATATCCCGGGCTATTAAAATTTGCGGAAAAATAACCCGAACGAAATCCTTCATCGCCGGAGATTGGATCCCCGACTCATCCGCAGAAGTCCGACCTTTGGAGACTACGCGCCCGAAAACACGCAGCCCGCCCCCAGCCGATTTTCTCCCGCGAGTCGGATCCATGAACGCGAACCACCGTACGACGGAACCGGGCCCGACGAGAGCTCCACCGCGGACAAGCCGCGGCAAAACCCTAGCCGAGCCCCCGCCGCGAGGGGCTCGCGATCGCGCACTTGCGATCGCTGGGGCTGCCCAGCAGCCCCCGGTGGTGAGTCCGGCGACTCACCACCATCGCCGGAGGAGGGGCGGTCAGCCTCCAGCTGACCCGCCGCGGCTCCAGCCGCGGCTTTCCCCGCGATCGACCTCACGGTCGATCGCATGCCCCAGCTCCAGCCGGGGCTCCTCCGTCGCGCCTGGCCGCCGGTCGAGGTGGCTGGGGGGACCAGCTGCCGTGGCACCAGCCCACGGCGGTCTCCCCGCGATCGACTCAAGGTCGATCGCTTGCCCCGGCGGTCCAGCCGGGGCTCCCTCGTCCGCGCGCCGCGATCGAACCCTAGGGTTCGATCGCCTCCCTCGGCTCCAAGCCGAGGGTCCTTCGATCTTCGCCGGGGATCTCGAATCCCCGTCCCCGAAGTTCGTACGTCTATCCGGATCGTGTGTTCATGTATATACTACGATTAATTCACACGAAATAATAAAAGAGGGTTTATGATTTTTACCTTCGATTCGTTGTGCGGAGAAACGAAATCAAACACCTTTGATGACCTTGCGATCTTCCCACGTATTCCTTGCACCTCGTTCGAACGTCGTGTGGGCGACGATCTATCGAACTCCTATGGATCTTCCTCACTCTCAAAATTTTATGATTGGCGTAGGTCAATTAATTGTGTTATGAAAAGTGAAGACCATGTAGTGCTTATATAGGCTACGTAGGGGATCATAAGGAGAATAAATATTGGGCTTCTAAATATTGAAGATTAAATTGGGTCCAACCCAAATCCATTAATCCTTACCAATATTAAATTTTATTTATTTTCCACTATATAAATAAAATTGCACTCCCAATATTATTCCATATTATATCAAATAATATTTCTCCGGTAGTATTATATATTCCGTGTATTTAAGATTTAAATATCCATGAATAAATTTATTTATTGCTCAATAAATATTATTCATCTCTTATATCCGAGACTAGTACCATTCAACCTTAATTATTATGCGGATTAAATCCACCTGCAGGGTTTACATAATAATTCCTTATGAACTCATCTCGGGGATATTATCAAACCTTACGGGATACACTTTCCCGTCAAGTATTCACGGCATGCCATATATAAAATATAGTGACCCAACTTAACCGGTAATTAACCCAATAATTAAATCGGTTAATTCTTTTGGTAAATCAAAGTCACTTATATTAAATATACACACCCGCAATAGTTTCGGGGATTAAGAATAAAATACACTGAGACTCGAATCGATTATCGCCGGCAATCCTAATCGATGAATCTCAAGCTGATCCGCCCAATACACCAAGTGTACAAGTGTGATAAAATAATTAAGATAAATTATTTTCTCTCTCACACAACGACTATACCGATGGATTAGTTCGTGTCCATCTAGGTCGTGAGCAACTGTTCGATTAAATACGAGTAACCGATAGTATGATCTTCTGTGCGCCCATGCAACACCATACTAACTACAACGTATAAAATCCAGAACTATATTTTGCAAAATTAATTAAATGCAAATAATTGTTTATTAATTAAATAGATTAAATGCTATGATCGGGAGTTTACCGTTACTTAAATCTAGACATTAAGTACACAACTCCAACAAAAGATAGTCTCAATGATGTTGAAGATCGAAATGGTACTACTGAAGATTCGAACTCTGGTTCGAGTTCTGAATTGTCTGATGATGATCCCACCTCTGAAGGTTCGAACTCTGCTCCCTCTGCTACAGGGCCTTCGAACTCCATATCTTCGAACCCTGGGGCTTCGAGCTCAGGCCCTTCACATTCCTCTGGGGTTCCAAAATCCGGAGCACCACAGGTAGATTGACTTGGGAGTATGACTCACCTTGCTTGGATGTTGAAAGAGATTGAACAATGACAGAACAGGGCTTCGAATTCTTGCAATACATACTCTATGGGGCTTCATAGCTTCTCCAAGCATATCAACTTTGTGCCTATCAACTTTTCTAGGCCTTTGAACTTTCAGCCAGGCCTTTGAACTTTCTGCCAGGTCTTTGAACTTTCAGCCAGACCTTTGAACTTTCTGCCAGGCCTTTGAACTTTCTGCCAGGCCATTGAACTTTCTATCAGGCCTTTGGACTTTCAGTGTGTCCCTCGAACTTTCAATAAATGAAGTATTCACTCTTGGAGTTCGAATGCGCGGCTTCGGACTCCTCCAAAGATGATCTTTATCTTATGGCGTCGCATGCTCTACTTATGGATATGAAGATTCAAAGGAAGATTCGCAGAGCCATGCGTCGAGGGGGAGATGGATCATGCTATTGCTCTTGTGTTTATTCCGAACTTTTTGAGTATGATACTTATTTGAGGGGGAGATTCACTTTGAATCCCCGATTATGAAGTTGACTCAAAAAGGGGGAGAATGTTAGTGTATAGTTTGGTCGAGTTCAACGTAGAGTGTTATCTCTTTGGTGGACCTAACTATACAATTTGTTTTGAATAACTTCATAAAAAGGGGAAGCAACACGATGAAGCACTAGTTATGAAGTTGACTAAAAAAGGGGGAGAATGTTGGTGTATAGTTTGTTCGAGTTCGTCGAAGAGTTAACTTAAACTATACACTTTGTTTTTTACTCACTTCATAGTATGGTGGAGGTTATGAAGTTATGCTATGAATGCTATGTAGCTAAGCTGGGTAAGGCTGGGTGAGTTCGAAGTGCTAGTAGTACATAGCAGAGTACCTCTCTGAGTTCGAAGTGCTAGTAGTACATAGCAGAGTACCTCTCTGAGTTCGAAGTGCTAAGAGAACACACCACTGGTCAGAGTTAGAAGTCTCCCAGAGATGAAGTTTTGAGGATGACTTCGAAGTCATGGACTTGGAAGGACCGGCTACATAATCTATGAATATGCACTATGGGATTGATCGAAGCCATGTGGATGGCTTCGAAGGCTAAGTAATTCTAAGTATGTGAGACTTCGAAGTGCTAGCTCCATGCACTGACAAAATACACTGTGGGACTTCGAAGTGCTAGCTCCATGCACTGGCAAAATACACTGTGGGACTTCGAAGTGCTAGCTCTATGCACTGGCAAAATACACTGTGGGACTTCAAAGTGCTAGCTCTATGCACTGGCAAAATACACTGTGGGACTTCGAAGTGCTAGCTCTATGCACTGGCAAGATACACTGTGGGACTTCGAAGTGCTAGCTCCATGCACTGGCAAAATACACTGTGGTACTTCGAAGTGCTAGCTCTATGCACTGGCAAAATACACTGTGGGACTTCGAAGTGCTAGCTCTATGCACTGGCAAGATACACTGTGGGACTTCGAAGTGAAAGCTCCATGCACTGGCAAAATACACTGTGGTAGTTCGAAGTGCTAGCTTTATGCTCTGGAAAAATACATCGTGGGACTTGGAAGGCATGGGACTTTGAAGCCATGCTCAATCAAGTCACCTGGAAGTTTGAAGTGCTAGGACTTGGAAGCCCTAGCCATATGCACATGCAAAATACACTGTGGAACTTGGAAGGCATGAGGCTTGGAAACCATGCTGAATCAAGTCTCCTGGAAGTTCGAATCCACCTGGGGGTTCGAACTCTTGTTAAGATTTTCTAAGTGTGCTAAGGCTTAGAAGACCTAGATGTATGCAAATGCAAAATGCACTGTGGAGCTTGGAAGACTTAGTTGTATGCAAATACAAAATGCATTGTGGGGCTTGGAAGGCGTGGGTTCTGGAAGCCATGCTGCAACATGCCCCTGGTAGTTCGAAGTCCTCCTGGTCTTCGAACCTGTAGCCATTGTGGGACTTGGAAGCCTCCCTGTTACAAGTTCCCGGAAGTTCGAAGGAGCAAGGGTCTTCGAACTTGTTGACACCGTCCACCAAAGGAGTGTTGTAGCTGTTAGCTCTGGAGTTCATCTTGCTAGGGTAATGAAGCCAGAAGCGCGAAGAGTGAGAAGACCTTGCTAGAGGGCTTCGAACTCACAATTGGAAAATCAAAGAGATGCTATGCATGATGGAGTTGTATTCTAAATGTCTAGTTTAGTGCAAATACGGAACTCCTTATCTATACCTTAGTTCGAGATATGATTCAAACATGATTGCATTTAATGCAATAGTCCTTGATGTATACGTTGTAGACAGTATGGCGTGAGGAGACACGCGGAAGATCATACTGTCGGTTACTCGTATACTATCGAACAGTAGCTCACGACTTAGATGGACAGGGACAATCCATCGGTACGTCGTAGTGTGACTGGTAGATAGTCGGTCTTGACTATCATGTTACACTCGTACACTTGGTGTATTGAGCAGGACCACGGGAGGGCGTTCGATTTATACTAATCGCAGTAATCGAACTAGACCTCAGATATTACGGATATACGAATTCTTAATCCCTATATAATTATAGGTGCGTGTGTCCAATTCTCGGTTCTTTGACTTGTCAATGAGTGAGACTAAATGATTAGTCGAGATTCTCGGTAAATTGGGAATCGTAATTGTACGCACGGCATGCTATAGATTATAGACAGGAAACCGTGTCCCGTTTATCCGGTTGATGACGTCCCCGAGATGAGCTCATAAAGTTTATCATGTAAACCCTGCAGGTGGATTCGTTCCACATGATAATAAGGATGAGTGGTACTAGTCTCGGATAATAAGAAACGAATTAATTTAATTGTTAGTAATTAAATAAATTCGTGGACGTTCGATATCTTAAACACGAGGAAATTCGTATATGTAATTTCGGCGGAAATATTATTGGTAAAATAATATAGATTAATTAATTGGGAATTCAATTATAATTTTATAGTGGAATTAATTATAATTAAAATTGGATTTAATTAAAGGTTTTCTTTTAAGGACACCGGTTTAATTAAATTACAATTTAGCCTAATTAATTAATTGTCCTAAGGTCCCTAGTGTGGCCTATATATACCCCTCAATCTCTCTTCTCTTAACCTACGAAACGCCGCTATAATTAATTCTGTGGAGAAATTATTTTGTTAGCGCAATTATTTTCTTCTCTGCTTAATTAATTTAGATTAACGCAGTGTTTTTATTTCTGTAGAAATTAATTTGCTAGCGCAAATATATTTCTGGAGACAGAATAATTAATTCTGTAGAAATTAATTTGCTAGCGCAAATATATTTCTGGAGAAAGAATAATTAAAACGTGAAAAAGAGGGTTTGAGAGAGAAGAAGAAGAGAAGACTCCGGTGGATCGTTGCCCACACAACGTCCGGCGTCGAGGGCTAGGATACACACTAGAAGATCTCAGGGTGTTCGCCTATTCGGCTTCTCCGAATCACGCATCAAAGGTATAAGAAATCGAAACCCTATTTCCGCATTATTTCGATTCTTTTCGTACGTAATCATACAACGAACCTCCGATCGAGTTCCGGGATCGTGGTTGGTGTTCCTAGATCACTGTGGAGTCGCTGACTTCAAGAGCGGTGGTCGAAATCGGAAAAACCAACCGGAAACGAGCCTGGAACAGCAGCGTCGCGCTGCTGTTCGCGACGACTGTCGGCCGACATGTATAGCTGTCGGCCGACATTGGCTTGTCGGACGACACTTTCTGGCGTCGGACGACAGAGAGGCCAGAAGCCTCTCGTTTTGCGCGGTCGTGCCTCGGGTGCGATGGCTGGGCGTTAGACGGGTCAGGGCCTTCGTCATGGACACAGTAGGCACGCTGGAGATCGACTGGGCTTGTCCGGATGTTCGAGTAGTCGAACGGACATGTCTCGGGTAGTCGATTTCCAACAATTGGTATCAGAGCCGGTTTATCGGTTTGTTGTATTGTTCGTACGTTTTGTGATGCAGGATGAACCCGATTATTATGGCCAATGTTGTGATGGATGTTGTGCTTTAATTTTGTGGTTTGATTAAACTCTCGGGCTTGTCGAGATTGTTTTGTTTTTGGAATAACGTTGCTTGTTTGTAATAGATAAAAACGACGGGTTGAGTCGTTAGGTTTATTTATTTATTTCGTCGTTTCCGGGCATGTATAGGGTCGATCACCTTGTATAGGATCGATGCCGGATTTAGTAGATTTATTCTTGTAATTTTTCTTACTAATTTTGGTGGATCGAGACGAGACCAAAACCCGGAGAAACGAGGATCGAGGAGGGCGAACCGGCAACGGGCAGCCATCGAACACACCCCGTGTTCGCGACGGGCAGCAGCGGGGCTGGGGTTCGTTCGACCCCACGGACGACTCAACGAGGCTCGAGACAAGGCTCCAGTGGGAGGAGTTCGTCTCTTGACCCTCGAGCGAGTCGGTGGTGGACCGAGATCGAGACGAGCAACGAGATGAAGTTCCAAGAGACGTGCATTGGAGAATACTTAAGGCCATAATAATCGGGGCCACGTTAATTGCTTTTTATGTGATTTACGTGCCTTTTATTATGCTTAATTATTTTATGCATGTTATCCCTCAATCGTAAAATACTAAGTGGGAGAGGGATTGGAAACAATCCCGCGGTCTCCATTCTCTGTTTTGAATGTGATGTGAATTGACTTACGAGTTGGCTTTAGTGTCATCCTCCCTATCGGATAAAGTCGATACACGGATATCACTGGATCAAAATTCGAATTCAATTCCACTTATAAAAATCGAACAATTATATTTTTCAAAAGCAAGTGCCTAATCTGTTTTTCAAAGACTAAGTTCAACTCGACTCATTCTCACCCCGGGGAGTGGAATGGAGCCAAAGCGCTTGCTTATGTCGATGACACAGATTAGAGACATTCGAGTCATTCGATGACTAGATTGATTGTCTGGTTGGCTCCCTCACCTAGTGAGAGATAGGGCTCAATTGCATGATTGATCGCTGGTTAGAAACTTCGAGTTTCACTTACGAGATATCAAGCTTTGAATAATAAAATTGTGGTATTTAATAAATGTAAGAGTCAATTAACAAAGTTGTTTGTTTTAGTAAACGTCCACACTATCGTGGCTTGCTAAATGGAAACGGTACTTTGGGTTAATTGAGACTTTATGACATTTAAATAAATGGGATTCAATTAATAAAGTTGTTTGTTTTAGTAAACGTCCACACTAACGTGGCTTGCTAGATGGAAACGGAACTTTAGGATTAATTGAGGCTCGACAGTTATAGAAAGTCGTGGAGGACCGCATGTCAACGTAAACGTCCACATGAACGTGGCTTGCGGTGGGCATGTAGTTCCCGAGCGGTGGACTTAGTACTGAGAAATGGTATACACTTAGGTACGCTTTATAGTATCCTCCCCATCGGAGTCACTGCTATAATGATGTACGACCAAAGTAAAAATCCAATTATAAAATCGTTTGGATTAGTATACGTCCACAAGAACGTGGCATGCTAGTCTGATGGGATTTTGGAAATGATTGGTAGTTTAATGATGTTATTTGAGGGAAATGATATCGAATTAAACTAATTGTTTGTTTTATATGGTATTATTCCCATTAAAAGTCAACAAACTCACTGAACCTATTTTGTATGGATTAAAGAAGAAACTTGGACATTGTCCTAACTGCAGAGGAGTACAATTATGTAATCCAAGTCAATTGACCTGCTGAACCATATGATGCTTCCACTCCTGAGGAAAGGAAGCTCATGGAAATGGATCAAGGCTCTGAGATGACGCGGAGCTACATTATGGCTTTCATGTCAAATGTACTGCAACATCGGGATCAAGCCATGACCATTACCTATGATATGATGCTTAAACCTCAAGAAGCTTTTTGGTTATCAGGACAGGACAGCCGGACAAAATGCAATGAGGCAACTCATGACGGCCATCGCATCCGAAGGAACACCCGTGAGGGATCACGTTCTTAGGATGATGTGCTATCTGAATGAAATAGAGATTCTAGGATCAGTTATCGATGGGGTAACCCAAGTCGATATTGTGCTCCAGTCTCTGCCGAGAAGTTTTGAGCAGTTCCGCCTGAACTATAACATGAATAAGGGGTCTTACTCATTGGCGGAACTCCTGATTGAACTTCAAGCGGCTGAGGGAATCTTTAAGGGCTCTTATGCACTTGTGGCTGAGAAATTGGCTCTTCCTAGGCCTCCGGGCGGCAAAAGGAAGAAGAAGCAAAGACGGAAACCCAGTGGGCCTAATATATATCTGGACCACAGAATGGGACAAGCAAGCCCAACAGGGCAAGTGCTTCCGTTGCAAGCAGTCTGGATACTGGGTGTTTTAATTGTCCTCTCAAGCAACAAGAAGTTGACTCTTCTTTAGTCACCGAAACATGTTTAGTGGTGTTATCCACCAGTACCTGGTGTGTGGATACGGGAACCACTAATCATGTCTGCACTTAAATGCGGGGGTTCCAGGAAACCCGGAGACTTAGAAAGGAAGAAGTAATAACCTACATGGGCAATACTGTTAAGGTAACAGCCGTTGCAGTGGGAGATGTTAAATGTTTTAACGGTAGGATTTTAGTTCTAATAAATTGTCTTTATGTGCCGGCATTTAGAAAGAAATTTCATTTCGGATTTCTAAATCGGCTTAGAATGGATATTCCGTTTCTTTGGACAGTTTCGTACTTTTCAGAGTAGGAAACGGGGTTGTTATCCATTCTGGTACATTGATAGACAATTTAATACTAAATCCATATTCTTCCACGATGCAACACACCGGAACAAATAATACATTATCAAACCCCAATAAGAGTAAAGATCCTTCTAGGATGAATCAAATGTACTTATGGAATCTTAGGCTAGATCATTTTAACTTGAGTACGATTCAAAGGGTGAAAGCTGATGGACTACTCAGCTAGGTTGAAGGAAAGGACTTTCCAACCTACGAATCATACTTGGAAGTTTGAATGACCAGGCAACCCTTTACGGTTAAAGGGCATAGATCCAAGAAAGTACTAGAGTTGATTCGCTCTGATGTATGTGAACCTCTTTAAGGAGTTCAAGGCATACTGATCAGAAAATGGGATTAACTCCCAATTGACTACACCATTCATGCCTCGGCAAAATGATGTGTCATAAAGAAGGAATAGCACTCTTATAGATATGGGAAAGTAGACAATGAGTTATTCGGAGTTACCTAATTCGTTTTGGGATATGGCTTGGAAACAGCGGCGTTTATCCTGAACTTGATTCCTTTGGAAACTTGTACTGATATTCGGCTGTTTATAAGATACCCTAAGAAAACGAATTGAGATATGTAATATAGTCCAAAGGACCAGATGTTCCTTGATTGCATCAATGTTCGGTTCTCAGACATGGACTATATATATGCAAGATCACAAGCCCAAGAGTAGAGTAATACTTAATGTGCTTAGAGGGACTGATCAAGACTTAGAACCAGCCTAACTGAGTAGTTCACTACTATAATCTTTAGTCACTAAAGATACACCGGAGCGTCGTCGTAGTGGGAGGGTTGTTAGACAACCCAACAGGCTCATGTTTATAGGTGAGTCTTCGGACTTGTTACCTGGAGAACATGAACCCGAACCCTGGATCTATGACGAGACGCTGAAAGATCAAGATGCTCAGTCTTGGCAAAAGTCGATCAGGATTCTTTTGTCTTCACATGGAAGATGGAAGTCAAGACAGATTTCCTAAATCGAAGTCTTGACGGGGCCATCTGTGTGGGACAGCCAGAGGGATTCATCGAAAAGAGCCAGGAGCATTCGGTAAGCAAGCTTAATCAATCTTAGGATTGAAGGAAGCTTTAAGATCTTGGACACATGCGGACCTATGAGAAAATCCATTTCATGGATTCATTCAAGGCATGTTTAGGTCCTGTGTGTAATAAAGATGTGACAGAAAAGATGTGGTGTTTTCTCATTATTTATGTAGACGACATCCTTCTAAATTGGCAACATTATGAAGGATGTTGTCGGACATGAAGGGATGGTTGTCCGAGTAATTCAATGTAAGAGACTTAGCAGAAGTCGAGAATGTTCTTGGGATCAAAGTTACAAATGATCGCCAGAAAAGAACATAGAACTTATCTCGAGTCTCATACATAAATACAATTCTTACTCGTTGCAGCATACAGAATTCCAAGAAAGGTCTTCACCTTTTAGATATGGAATTCATCTATCTAAAGTTTTGTGTCCGACACAATAAAGGAGATATATGAAGATTAAGCAGTTCCCTACACCTTAATGGTGGGAAGCTTAATGTATGTAATGCTATGCATGAGACTGATATCTACTATGCCGTGCGCATGGTGGTAAGATATCATAGTAATCCTGGAAAGGATCACTCGACTGATGTAAAGGACATGATTAGGCTCCTGCAGAGGACCAGGAATTATGTTCTGAGTTACAAAGCAGTCAAGTTGTTTCCTTTGGATTACATAGAATTGGATTTCCAAATCAAACAGGGACAGTCGAAAGTCGAAGTCAGGCTATGTGTTCTCACTGTGAAGTGGAGCAGTCACATGGAAGAATGTAAAGCAGCGATGCATTACGGACTCTACCATGGAAACTGAAAGGATAACGGCCTGTGAGGCAGTTAAAAGGTCAGTATGGCTCCAGAACTTCCTAAGGGACTTAGATGTGGTTTCTAGTTCACCCAAAGCTATTTTGAATAGCGGTATTGGAAAACTTGAAATGCCACGAGTCCACAGTGGGAGATAACATGTAGAGCGCAAGTACCACCTGATTCGAGAGATCGTCTAGTAAGACGATGCAGTTGTCACCTAGATAGCATCGAGAGGATTGCCTGGTAAAACCCGTTCACAGAGGCACTTCCAGCGAAAGCGTTGGGTAGGCGTGATGAGGTTATAGGAATCTCATGTTTGGGAGAGGGCGACTAGACTTTTAGTATAAGTGGGAGATTGATGGAGTTGTATTCTAAATGTCTAGTTTAGTGCAAATACGGAACTCCTTATCTATACCTTAGTTCGAGATATGATTCAAACATGATTGCATTTAATGCAATAGTCCTTGATGTATACGTTGTAGACAGTATGGCGTGAGGAGACACGCGGAAGATCATACTGTCGGTTACTCGTATACTATCGAACAGTAGCTCACGACTTAGATGGACAGGGACAATCCATCGGTACGTCGTAGTGTGACTGGTAGATAGTCGGTCTTGACTATCATGTTACACTCGTACACTTGGTGTATTGAGCAGGACCACGGGAGGGCGTTCGATTTATACTAATCGCAGTAATCGAACTAGACCTCAGATATTACGGATATACGAATTCTTAATCCCTATATAATTATAGGTGCGTGTGTCCAATTCTCGGTTCTTTGACTTGCCAATGAGTGAGACTAAATGATTAGTCGAGATTCTCGGTAAATTGGGAATCGTAATTGTACGCACGGCATGCTATAGATTATAGACAGGAAACCGTGTCCCGTTTATCGGGTTGATGACGTCTCCGAGATGAGGTCATAAAGTTTATCATGTAAACCCTGCAGGTGGATTCGTTCCACATGATAATAAGGATGAGTGGTACTAGTCTCGGATAATAAGAAACGAATTAATTTAATTGTTAGTAATTAAATAAATTCGTGGACGTTCGATATCTTAAACACGAGGAAAGTCGTATATGTAATTTCGGCGGAAATATTATTGGTAAAATAATATAGATTAATTAATTGGGAATTCAATTATAATTTTATAGTGGAATTAATTATAATTAAAATTGGATTTAATTAAAGGTTTTCTTTTAAGGACACCGGTTTAATTAAATTACAATTTAGCCTAATTAATTAATTGTCCTAAGGTCCCTAGTGTGGCCTATATATACCCCTCAATATCTCTTCTCTTAACCTACGAAACGCCGCTATAATTAATTCTGTGGAGAAATTATTTTGTTAGCGCAATTATTTTCTTCTCTGCTTAATTAATTTTGATTAGCGCAGTGTTTTTATTTCTGTAGAAATTAATTTGCTAGCGCAAATATATTTCTGGAGACAGAATAATTAATTCTGTAGAAATTAATTTGCTAGCGCAAATATATTTCTGGAGACAGAATAATTAAACGTGAAAAAGAGGGTTTGAGAGAGAAGAAGAAGAGAAGACTCCGGTGGATCGTTGCCCACACAACGTCCGGCGTCGAGGGCTAGGATACACACTAGAAGATCTCAGGGTGTTCGCCTATTCGGCTTCTCCGAATCACGCATCAAAGGTATAAGAAATCGAAACCCTATTTCCGCATTATTTCGATTCTTTTCGTACGTAATCATACAACGAACCTCCGATCGAGTTCCGGGATCATGGTTGGTGTTCCTAGATCACTGTGGAGTCGCTGACTTCAAGAGCGGTGGTCGGAATCGGAAAAACCAACCGGAAACGAGCCTGGAACAGCAGCGTCGCGCTGCTGTTCGCGACGACTGTCGGCCGACATGTATAGCTGTCGGCCGACATTGGCTTGTCGGACGACACTTTCTGGTGTCGGACGACAGAGAAGCCAGAAGCCTCTCGTTTTGCGCGGTCGTGCCTCGGGTGCGATGGCTGGGCGTTAGACGGGTCAGGGCCTTCGTCATGGACACAGTAGGCACGCTGGAGATCGACTGGGCTTGTCCGGATGTTAGAGTAGTCGAACAGACATGTCCCGGGTAGTCGATTTCCAACAATGCACTCCAAGTTCGAAGGTTCGAAGGCTCGCTAGAGACAAAGGACAGAGAACAAGTCGGGTTGGAATATCCGAGATTCCTTAGAAGATGCTTTGGGCTCGGCCCATTAAGCGCAAATCCCGGAAGCCCATTAGGGTTTCATTCACGAGGTCTATAAATAGTCGCTAGATTGTTTGTAGATTTTAAGACTTTTACTTGGAATTTCTAGAGAGAGAAATATTGTAACCGAGGGACTTCGCTAGAAAGCCCCGGTAGTTCACTCTGCTGTAGTACACTTAGAACGAGTTCGCTAGAAGGAGTTCGAAGTGTAGTTGTTTTGTCTGAAAGTTCATAGGCCGCTAGGACTTTGAACTACTAGACTTAGTTTTTGGTCGTGCGACCTTTCTATAAGTTCGTAAGGACTTGTAGATGTTTGATTGAAGTGTTCAAACTTATTTGAATATAATGACATCATTCAAGAACCTCTTTATTGTGTTGACATTTTTTTAAAGTACATAGACCCAACGCTATTTACACTACGGGTCTACCTAGTACTGCAGTTCTTAACACTGTAGTGCTTCAAACACAATTTCAAAACGATATGGATCAATCTTTCTAGTAGTAATGATGTCAAAATGGCTATTCGGAACCCAAAACTTTGACTTCAAAAAATGGACGATCTTGGTGTATTTAGAGTAATGAGTTAAAAAGGGTAAAAGTTCTCGATAAAACTTCATTCAAACGATATGGATCAATCTTTCTAGTAGTAATGGTGTCAAAATGGCTATTCGGAACCCAAAACTTTGACTTCAAAAAACGGACGAACTTGGTGTATTTAGAGTAATGAGTATCTAAGCTCTTGAATTCCGTTCCGTAGTTCAATCCGGAACTCCAGATGTGTAAGTAGCGGCCAAGCGGCTCTGTCCTTTTCAAAGAGGTTATCCTTCTCTGTCCCCGCTTGTTAGTGTTATAGGATAGCTCCCCATTCAAGTAAGTCACTTTTCCCGGCGGTTGCTGTCTTCTTTCTAGCCCTTTGTTTAAGATTGGTAGCAGTCCCTTTTTAGCACCACCTTTCCTTTTCTTCTCTTTCAGCAGCCGTAAATCGTAGGCCAGCTGAAGACCGAATAAAGCAGTTCAAGCCCGCTTCTGATCTCAACAATGACATCTCAACGATCGCAATCCGTAGGCTAAGAGGAAAGAACCTGAAACCTTCACTTCAGGATAAACAGAGTATCGCGGGGAAGCTGAGATGGTCGTGGGGGAGGGAAAGCAAGATGATCGACCAGCTACAGGAGTTGCAGAGGCTCTCGAACTTTCTGTGATCACTATACGCTGATTGTGAAATTGGGATCTTGAGGGTTTACAACTCCTTAGAACTCTCTTCAAGTGGAAGGCAAGGGAAATCAAATGCGAAAAAGTTCTCGATAAAACTTCATTCAAACGATATGGATCAATCTTTCTAGTAGTAATGGTGTCAAAATGGCTATTCGGAACCCAAAACTTTGACATCAAAAAACGGACGTGTTGGAGTTGTGTACTTAATGTCTAGATTTAAGTAACGGTAAACTCCCGATCATAGCATTTAATCTATTTAATTAATGAAGAATTATTTGCATTTAATTATTTATAATTAAATATATGCAAATCATAGTTCTGGATTTTATACGTTGTAGTTAGTATGGTGCTGCATGGGCGCACAGAAGATCATACTATCGGTTACTCGTATTTAATCGAACAGTTGCTCACGACCTAGATGGACACGAACTAATCCATCGGTATAGTCGTTGTGTGAGAGAGAAAATAATTTATCTTAATTATTTTATCACACTTGTACACTTGGTGTATTGGGCGGATCAGCTAGAGATTTATTGATTAGGATTGCCTTGGATAATCAATTTAAATCTCGGAGTATTTTATTCTTAATCCCCGATATTATTGCGGGTGTGTATATTTAATATTAGAGACTTTGATTTTCCAAAGGAATTAACCGATTTAATTATTGATTTAATTACCGGTAAAATTGGGTCGCTATATTTTATATACGACATGCCGTGAATAATTGACAGGAAAGTGTATCCCGGAAGGGTTGATAATATCCCCGAGATGAGTTCATAAGGAATTATTGTGTAAACCTCATGAGTGGATTCGTTCCGCACAATAATAAAGGTTGAACGGTACTAGTCTCGGATATAAGATATGAATATTATTTATTGAGCAATAAATAAATTTATTCATGGATATTTAAATCTTAAATACACGGAATAAATAATACTAATCGGAGAAATATTATTTGATATAATATGGATTAATATTGGGAGTGCAATTTTATTTATATAGTGGAAAATAAATAAAATTTAATATTGATAAGGATTAATGGATTTGGGTTGGACCCAATTTAATCTTCAATATTTAGAAGCCCAATATTTATTCTCCTTATGATCCCCTACGTAGCCTATATAAGCACTACATGGTCTTCACTTTTCAAGAGAGAATTAATTGACCTACGCCAATCATAAAGTCTTGAGAGTGAGGAAGATCCATAGGAATCCGATAGATCGTCTCCCACACGACGTTCGGACGAGGTGCGAGGAATACGTAGGAAGATCGCAAGGTCGTCAACCGATTTCGTTTCTCCGTACAACGAATCGAAGGTATAATCGAGAATCCCCCTCTTTGATTATTTGTGCTTGTTAATCGTAATATGTACATGAACAAGACGATCCGGGAACGTCGAGACCGGGATACGGGGATCTCGCGATCCCCGTCGGGATCGAAAGAGGGGCGGTCGAACCCTAGGGTTTCGACCGCCGGTGTACCGCGCGAGGAAGCCCCGGCTGGACGCCGGGGCGTGCGATCGACCTAGGGTCGATCGCCGGGGATGCCACGGGCTGGTGCCGTGGCGGATCCCCGCCGCCTCCACGGCGGCGTGCGCGAGAAGGCGCCTCGGCTGGGCCGAGGCGGGCGATCGATCATGCGATCGATCGCCGGGGGTGAACCGTGGCTGTTGCCGCGGTGGTCAGCTGGGCTGACCGCCCCTCCTGGTGGCGACGGCGGTGAAGTCGCCGGACTCACCGCCACCCGGGGGCTGCCGGAGCAGCCCCAGCGATCGCCATGCACGGCGATCGCGAACCCCAGCCGCGATGGGGTTCGGCTAGGGTTTAGCCGCGGGTTCATCCCGCGGCGACGCTCTTGTCGAGCCCGGTTCTTCGCGTGTGGTTCGCGTTCGTGATTTCCGACTTGCGGGAGACTTCGACTGGGGGCGGGCTGCGTGTCTTCGGGCGCGTAGTCTCCAAAGGTCGGACTCCTGCGGATGAGTCGGTGTTCGTGCGATCTCCGGCGACGGGTTTTCGGTCGGGTTATCGGTTCCGCAATTTTTGATAGCCCGGGACATCGAATCCCAGCAAATGGTATCAGAGCGTTTGGTTTCGTGTTCATGTATATATTCGATTATTGTTCTACCTTGCAGGATTTCCGGCTATCATGGTTGATTTAATTATTGCTTAATTAATTATCATGATTATTAAACTCTCGGACATGTCGAGATTCGTTTTGTGTGGTTGAATGTTTGTAATAGTAAAAATTCGGGGGTTGACCGAATTTAGGATTTATTATTACGCACTTTTTTTTCCGGAAAATGTATAGGGTCGATTTCATGTATAGAATCGATACCGGAATTGTAATTTAGATTATTGTAATTTATTTTACGTTGGTTCGATGATGAGACGATCGCCGGAAGACGAAGAAGTGACGAAGAGGATAGGGCTTGGGATCGATCCCATGATGGTGATCGACCCATGGCCTAGCCGGGGTGGCTAGGCGGCGGCGGAGCTCCTCCCCGAGTGGCCGGCCGATCCATCTAGGTGGGGATGGTGTGGGGTCTCCCAATCCCATGCTATTCCTACCAAGAAATTACTTTCCAAATTAATTCGGATTTTTCCTATTTGATTGTTCTCCTTTTGGAAACTCTCATGGAATAGGAAAAGAATTAATTAGAATTAATTTTATTCCTATTGATTTATTTCCTTCATGGAATTATTCAAAGATTGGGAATTTAATTAATTTAGTACTAAATTTATTTTTCCAATTTGATTATTCCTACTCATAGGAATATTCATGGATTAGGAATAAAAATAAATTTGGAAAGTAGTAAGTCCTAATTTATTTTATTTCCTTGTTCTATTATAGATATCTTCTAGAATATTCCAAGTTTTACTTGGATAGATTATTCTAAAGATTTAATAAGAACTAGATAGGAAAATAAATAAATAAAAATATTAATAATATTTAATTTTATTTTTGATATATTCAATTGACTTAATTTTCGAATTAAGTAACTTTTGGATTAATTGAAAATAAATAGATTTAAATATTGGAAATTAATATTCTCGTCGCATGGAGCATTCAAGAAACGAAGACTGAAGACTAGAGGATGCATATGAAGATAAAGCCATGATAGTCGGGAAAATAATTCTCTAGCATTATTTTGACTATGTGATCTATGTGCTTTATTGCTTTCATGCATGCTATATGTGTTTATTTTTATGCACTAGATAGCGTATCCCTTTATCGTAAAAAGCTAAGTGGGAGAGGGGATGGAAACATTCCCATGGTCTCCATCACTGTTCTCTTGGTGACTCTTATGGACTTTTGAAGTTCGTATAGATGTGTCATTGGAGGAGAATTCTTGTAATTCCTCTTACAAGAAACATTGATCAAGTTTATCAAACAATGCCTAATTTGTCTTTCTGAAACTGACTTCAAGTCGACTCATTCTCACCCCGGGGAGTGGAATGGAGCCAGAGCCACTTGGTCATGTGGATGACACAAATTAGAGACCTTCGTGCCATTCTTTGATAGGTGGGTCGATTGTCTGCTCGGCTCCCTCATTCATGAGAGATAGGGTTGTTCGCATGGTGAATCACTGGTTAGAAACTTCGAGTTTCACTTATGATTCTCCGCGTCTTGATTTACGAAAATCGAATGGATCTTGTAATTGGGAGTCAATTATAAAAGTCTCTTAGTGTAGTAAACGTCCACACCACGTGGCTTGCTACACTGACGGATTTTGGATTAATTGATGTAGACAGTTGTAAGGAATTGTGAAGAGTTGTGAAGTTGTCGTAAACGTCCACACCACGTGGCTTGCGGTAATGTAGCAATTCCAAACGATTCACTTTGGTGTTGAGTAATGGTTTACACTTAGATACGCCTTGTAGTATTCCTCCCCACGAGGTTACGCTATAAGTGATGTATGACCAAAGAAAATCTAATTGCTAAATTATTTGGGTGGGTAAACGTCCACACCACGTGGCTTGCCTTACCTGATGGGATTTTAGATGTGATTAGTAATTTAATGATATTATTTGAGGGAGATAATATCGGATATTAAATTGATTGTTTGTTTAAATGTGCTTATAGGTTTAGAGAATAGCTATGAACCCACTTTCTGTGATAATCAAGGAGCATAAGCTCACTGGTCCCAATTATATTGATTGGAGGAGAAATTTAGACATTGTCCTGACTTCAGAAGAGTACAAAGTTGTACTCCATGAAGTATGCCCTGCTGAACCCACGGCTGCCTCGACTGATGAGGAAAGACTGGCATATAGGAAGTGGAAAAAGGCTGATGAAATGGCTAGGTGCTATATTTTGGCTTCAATGTCAAATGTACTCCAAACCCAACATGAGTCGATGGACACTGCCTATGATATGCTGTTTAACCTCAAGGAGATGTTTGGGGAGCAAGATCGTGCGGCAAGGCAAGAAGCCATGAGAGTCCTCATGACAACTACTCAGTCTGAAGGAACGCCCGTAGGGGAGCACGTTCTTAAGATGATGGGTCTGTTGAATGAGCTTGAGATCCTAGGAGCTCAGATTGATGCTGACACTCAAGTCGACATCATACTCCAGTCTCTGACCCCTAGTATTGAGCAGTTTCGCATGAGTTATAATATGGGTAAACTATCTTATTCTCTTGCGCAACTCCTGACTGAACTGAAGGCGGCAGAGGGGATCTACAAGAAGGGCAAGTCTCAA
This sequence comes from Euphrasia confusa, assembly GCA_954870475.1. Lineage (NCBI taxonomy): Eukaryota > Viridiplantae > Streptophyta > Magnoliopsida > Lamiales > Orobanchaceae > Euphrasia > Euphrasia confusa. The sequence goes on along the minus strand of CATPAB010000033.1, from coordinate 5,026 downwards.
GCGCTTGTAGCTACCAAGTCCAAAGGCTTTAATCCTGGTGGAGGTAGGGGCAAGAAAAGGAAGCAAGCCATGAAACCCAGTGGTGCCAAGAGGAGTGGACCACGAGTGGGGGCTAGTAAGCCAAAGGGCAAGTGCTTCCGATGCAACAAGTCTGGACACTGGAAGTCTGAATGTCCTCTCAAAGGTACGGATTTTTCTTTAGTCGAAAAAACATAGTCAGCGGTATTATCTACCAGAATTCTGGTGTGTAGATATGGAACCACTGACGGTATGTGCATTAAATGCAGGGGTTCCAGAAAACCCGGCGACTTAGAGAAGAAGAGTTCGAGTCTACATGGGCAAAGCTGTTGGGGTAGCAGCGGTTGCAGTGGAAGACATTTATCTGTTTTTAAGTTTTCATTTCAGTTATTGCCTTATGTACCCCGTATTTTGAAAAAGAACTTTTGTTCTGGTTTTCTTTATTATTAATGGATATTTTATTTCTTTAATCATTTGATGGTTTGGATAAGAAATAATGGTGATATCTATTCTGGTACATTAGATAGCAATACATGAATGATGAATCCTTAGTCTACCACGATGCAACAAACCGTTGTATATAACTTGTTTTAGTTATTAGATGTATTTCTCTTGTCAATCATTATACTTGTGAATTCTTGAACTTGGTAGTATCTATTCAAAAAGGATTCAAAAGGTCGAAATTGATTTGATCAATTATAGTTGGAGGAATGGACCTCCCGACCTAAGAATCGATCTTGAAAGATGATACAACTAAGTTAACCTTTCTAATAAAGGATGGAATTCAGACAAGTATAGGAAATGATTTATGGTTAATGCGGTATGTGTAATTAGAGAAGGTACGAGTCGTTCTTTCAAGAATACTCGAAGATGGATTGGACTACTTGCTGTGCCATAAAGGCGGAGTGTTTTCAACACAAAGCCACTATGGGGATCCTTCAAAGTATATCCATTTGTAGCCTGCGACCTGATCGCGGAGGCTATCACCTATCTAAATAACACATAGCATAAATCAAAGATTGAGATTAAGTCTCAAGCGCATGCACTGATGTGTAGACATGGTGTGTCAGGAATGAGAAATGGGATTCTAATGGAAAAAGAACAAGTTTGTTCGGAACTACCTATGTTCTATGGATATTTCTGGACACAACGGCACATTCTATGTGGTTGTAGAATATCCTAGAAGAACAAGTAATTGTATGTTCAATAGTACTACGAACCAGAAGGGTGTTCTCGCCCGGTTCATAGAGGAAAAACTATTAGATGAACTACAATGCCCTAATTGACAAAGTACTTTAAAATGAGGAAAGGGAAAGACTGAGAACCAGCCTGACCGAGTAGTAGTACACCACTAACTGCACCTAATGTTGTTACTGTTATACACCGGAACGCCATTGCAGTGGGAGGTTGTTAAGCAACCAGAGATGTTCATAAGACTGGAGGAGTTTTGAACTCTGGATCCAGTATACATGAAATCGATCCCTAGGTCTGCATAGGAATTTGCGAAGAAGGTGTGTTAGAGACGTAATGGAAACAAAGGTGGTGTTTCTCGGAATTTTGTGTAGATAACACTTTGTCATTGGCGACAATGTGAAAATGTTGTCAGACATAAAATAGAGGTTGTCTAAATGAATCGAGGCATAAGATTAAGATGAAGTTGGATCATGTTCTTAGAAATCTTTCGATCTCTGGATAAGGACATTTGTACTTCTCTTAAGATATCTTATACGATTATGGTTTGTTTTAAACATGCACAATTCTGAGAAAGGTTATTGCCTTTCGGGAACAGAATATATCTATCTAAAGGTGTGTGTTTCGAACACATGAAGGAGATAGATATGGACAAAGCAGTTACCTACACTTCTTGTGTAGAGAGCTTTGTAGATGCAATGTTGAAAAACCAGAACCTGATATCAACTATGCGGTTAGCGTAGTGGGAGGATATCAAAGTAATCTAGACAAGAGATGTGCGGATGTTTTAATAGTACTTGCAAAAGTACTAGACATTAAGCAAGACGAGATCTTCTTTGATTACATGTTCTCAGATCTCAAATCAGAGAAAGACCAGTGTAAGTCGATATCAGGCTATGTGCTCACTTTTAGAAGAGGTGGAACCTAAAAGATGAAAGAGTGATAAGCGTAATGCTTCTCGGACTCTATCCGAATAGCAGCCTCAGAGGCAGCGGAAGTTTTGGTTAGGTTCCGGAATGACCTCTGAACTTGGATATGACTCTTGATTCACCAAAGGCTATGTACATAGCAGTGCATGGAGAACTGGAAGAAGTCATAAGTTCGAAAAGTGATGATAACACATAGAACAAGTACCACCTGATACGAATCATCGTCAAGGGAGACGACGTAGTAGTCACCAAGATAACTTCAGAGCGGCAACCTAGAGTGCTCACTCACATAGTACTCGGAAGTACACCTTAAGCACGTGATGAGTATGGGAATCGGGAGTTTGGAGGAAATGACTAGACCTTAGTACAAGTGGGAGATTGTTGGAGTTGTGTACTTAATGTCTAGATTTAAGTAACGGTAAACTCCCGATCATAGCATTTAATCTATTTAATTAATGAACAATTATTTGCATTTAATTATTTATAATTAAATATATGCAAATCATAGTTCTGGATTTTATACGTTGTAGTTAGTATGGTGCTGCATGGGCGCACAGAAGATCATACTATCGGTTACTCGTATTTAATCGAACAGTTGCTCACGACCTAGATGGACACGAACTAATCCATCGGTATAGTCGTTGTGTGAGAGAGAAAATAATTTATCTTAATTATTTTATCACACTTGTACACTTGGTGTATTGGGCGGATCAGCTAGAGATTTATTGATTAGGATTGCCTTGGATAATCAATTTAAATCTCGGAGTATTTTATTCTTGATCCCCGATATTATTGCGGGTGTGTATATTTAATATTAGAGACTTTGATTTTCCAAAGGAATTAACCGATTTAATTATTGGGTTAATTACCGGTAAAATTGGGTCGCTATATTTTATATACGACATGCCGTGAATAATTGACAGGAAAGTGTATCCCGGAAGGGTTGATAATATCCCCGAGATGAGTTCATAAGGAATTATTGTGTAAACCTCATGAGTGGATTCGTTCCGCACAATAATAAAGGTTGAACGGTACTAGTCTCGGATATAAGATATGAATATTATTTATTGAGCAATAAATAAATTTATTCATGGATATTTAAATCTTAAATACACGGAATAAATAATACTAATCGGAGAAATATTATTTGATATAATATGGATTAATATTGGGAGTGCAATTTTATTTATATAGTGGAAAATAAATAAAATTTAATATTGATCAGGATTAATGGATTTGGGTTGGACCCAATTTAATCTTCAATATTTAGAAGCCCAATATTTATTCTCCTTATGATCCCCTACGTAGCCTATATAAGCACTACATGGTCTTCACTTTTCAAGAGAGAATTAATTGACCTACGCCAATCATAAAGTCTTGAGAGTGAGGAAGATCCATAGGAATCCGATAGATCGTCGCCCACACGACGTTCGGACGAGGTGCGAGGAATACGTAGGAAGATCGCAAGGTCGTCAACCGATTTCGTTTCTCCGTACAACGAATCGAAGGTATAATCGAGAATCCCCCTCTTTGATTATTTGTGCTTGTTAATCGTAATATGTACATGAACAAGAAGATCCGGGAACGTCGAGACCGGGATACGGGGATCTCGCGATCCCCGTCGGGATCGAAAGATGGGCGGTCGAACCCTAGGGTTTCGACCGCCGGTGTACCGCGCGAGGAAGCCCCGGCTGGACGCCGGGGCGTGCGATCGACCTAGGGTCGATCGCCGGGGATGCCACGGGCTGGTGCCGTGGCGGATCCCCGCCGCCTCCACGGCGGCGTGCGCGAGAAGGCGCCTCGGCTGGGCCGAGGCAGGCGATCGATCATGCGATCGATCGCCGGGGGTGAACCGCGGCTGTTGCCGCGGTGGTCAGCTGGGCTGACCGCCCCTCCTGGTGGCGACGGCGGTGAAGTCGCCGGACTCACCGCCACCCGGGGGCTGCCGGAGCAGCCCCAGCGATCGCCATGCACGGCGATCGCGAACCCCAGCCGCGATGGGGTTCGGCTAGGGTTTAGCCGCGGGTTCATCCCGCGGCGACGCTCTTGTCGAGCCCGGTTCTTCGCGTGTGGTTCGCGTTCGTGATTTCCGACTCGCGGGAGACTTCGACTGGGGGCGGGCTGCGTGTCTTCGGGCGCGTAGTCTCCAAAGGTCGGACTCCTGCGGATGAGTCGGTGTTCGTGCGATCTCCGGCGACGGGTTTTCGGTCGGGTTATCGGTTCCGCAATTTTTGATAGCCCGGGACATCGAATCCCAGCAGGACGAACATGTTGTATTTAGAGTAATGAGTTAAAAAGCGTAAAAGTTCTCGATAAAACTTCATTCAAACGATATGGATCAATCTTTCTAGTAGTAATGGTGTCAAAATGGCTTTTCGGAACCCAAAACTTTGACATCAAAAAACGGACGAACTTGGTGTATTTAGAGTTAAAAAGCGTAAAATTTCTCGATAAAACTTCATTCAAACGTTATGGATCAATCTTTCTAGTAGTAATGGTGTCAAAATGGTTATTCGGAACCCAAAACTTTGACATCAAAAAACGGACGAACTTGTTGTATTTAGAGTAATGAGTTAAAAAGTGTAAAAGTTCTCGATAAAACTTCATTCAAACGATATGGATCAATCTTTCTAGTAGTGATGGTGTCAAAATGGCTATTCGGAACCCAAAACTTTGACTTCAAAAAATGGACGATCTTGGTGTATTTAGAGTAATCAGTTAAAAAGGGTAAAAGTTCTCGATAAAACTTCATTCAAACGATATGGATCAATCTTTCTAGTAGTAATGGTGTCAAAATGGCTATTCGGAACCCAAAACTTTGACATCAAAAAACGGACGAACTTGGTGTATATAGAGTAATGAGTTAAAAAGGGTAAAAGTTCTCGATA